>PVKS010005222.1:0-86754 GCA_004027875.1 Aplodontia rufa
GTGTAATATTCCATGGTATAAATGTACCACAGTTTTTGGATCCATTCTTCCTGTGAGGGACACCGGGGTTGTTTCCATAGCCTAGCGATGGTAAATTGTGCTGCAATGAACATCGATATTGCTGTGTCACTGTAATGTGCTGATTCTAAGTCCCCTGGAAAGATACCCAGGAGTGGAATAGCAGGGTCGTATGGTGGAGCTGATTGGTTCTTAAGAACCCACTTAATGATGAAAGATTCCCAGTGTCAGGACTCAAGATCAAGGTTCTTTCTGTGTCCGTTGCACAATAAAGTAGCTTCACAGTTCACAGGGGGGCTCTTCCAAAGTGGGAAGAAGGGATGTTTTGAGCAGTAAACTCTGATCCCTCACCCTGTAGAGAAATGTTAATCAAAGTAGAAGGCAAGGGAAAAAAGGCATCTCAAAAATGTTCCAGACACAGCTTAATTCAAGTAAGTGAGATGAAGAGAATGCCAAGAGAGTGGGAAAGTAAAATGGGTCTAGAGAGATGATGAAAAGTCCTGCCTTGATAAAACATCAAGTTTAAAATAAGGCAGTGCGAGGGGTGTGGCTCAGCGGCAGGGCGTTTGCCTAGCAGGCACAAGGCCCTGGGTTCAATCCCTAGCCCGTCAAACTAAATGCATAAATAATAAAAATAGGTCAATTTTGATGGTGCTGACCTTTCTACACAAAGGACAGATTGAGATTTTCCCTGGGAGATTTCAGTACAAAAGAGAAAAAATCGTAGCAATAGATAAAATGAGGTTGGAGCAAAGCTAAGGAAGGAACCTCAAAGATGTTATAATGGCTTCTGGAGAAGAATGGATTAGGTCACCAAGGAAGGGGGTTGCAGTAAGAGTAGAGAGCAGAAGGCAGAGTCTTGAGATGTGACTATGGTATATTTAAGGGTAGAGAAAAACTTTTAAGAATTTCCATGTTGCAGTTATTTCCAAGACAATATATCTGTTTTTTATTGAGCTTTAGACCCATAAATTCAAAGAACCCTCTACCCCCAAATGTTTGTTATGAGAGCTCATATAGGTGCAAAGTCTTTGGGACCAGCCATGAAAGAAAATAGAAGATACCCATTATCCTTAAACAAGACAAACAAAAGTTCCCTACTTCATTTCCTCTAAGAGAGTCGTTATTTGAATGTAGGAACAATGAAAACAAATCACCAAATTTTTTTGTGTGGTACTGGTGGTGATTGAACCCAGGGTCACTTTACCGAGGAGCCACATCCATTTTTATTATTTTTACTTTTTTATTTTGAGACAGGATCTTGCTAAGTTGCCAAGGCTGGTCTGGAATTTGTGATCCTCATGCCTCAACCTCCTGATTTGCTAGGATTTCAGGTGTGCATCACTGCACCGCACACCAACTTATTGACTAATGTTTAATATGTTTGTCCTCTAACTATCCCCATTAATAGCTTAGAGAAAGACACTTGTCACTTTTTAGCCCCAACAAGTAAGGCAAAGAGGTGTTGAATGGTTTCCTCATTGGCCCATGATTTCCGCTGTAGGAATCATGGCTGGATTGAAAAAAAAAGATAGGAGTCTGGTGATGGGGAAGATGGGGGAACCATCCCAGAAGCCGATGTTATTCCTACACTAGATACCCATTTATCACATGAGTTCTTCTGGGGGAAACTGCAATAGATGAAACCCATAGTAGCTTATCCATGTGTTAGCATTACCCCTGGTTATCAAAGTTTATACATATTGATTGCTACTGTTTTGACAATGTTTCCCCCTCATCTGTATCCTGTATCGCAATATACTTCTAATAAATGTGGGGAAAAAAAAAAGATAAAGGATCAGTTTCTAATGCTTTGTGTGCAGAAGTTTAACTGTAGGGCTCAAGGCCATACAGTTGCCCTTGTCCACCCACACACAAAAAAAGAAAAATGTCAGCTCGGGTGCTTATAACCCTTTGGATCAGGGTCAGCAAACATTCTATAAAGGATCAGATAGGAATAGTTTTGATTTTGTAAGCCAAACAATCTTTGTAGTAACTATTTAACTAGGCCATTATATCGCAAAGCGGCCATAGACAATATGTAAATGAGCAAGCATAACTATATAACGATAAAATTTTATTTTCAACCACAGGCAGCAGGCCATTTGGGGCCCCCATATGTCAGAGTTTGTGGATCCTTGCCTTGTGGAAGATTAGAAACTCAATCTCAGAGTATAATGAGAAAGAATTCTTGACTTTGTCCCCTGTCCAACCTACTTAACTGCCTCATTTTCCTCACATGTAAAAGGAAGATAACATGATAGTCATCATTATAGATTGCAGGAGGATTAAATGAGTCAATGTATGTGTAAAAAGTGACTCAAATGGTATTAGTCTCATCTTCATGTAGAAGGCTGAAGACAGTAAGAGTAGCATTTACATATGATTTGAACTTTGCTTTCAATAAAGAATAAAAGTACATAAAACCTTCCACTGGTTTTTATTTCTTGCTATCCTCCAAACTTCACCTGATTCGAACTTTCAAAATCAAAAAAGCCCTATTTCCGAACAAGAATAAAACCCTAGTTTTTGTAGGCTCTGAAAAAGTGTTCCCCACATCCCTTAAAACTTCAAACTCAACATGTTCAAAACTTAATCTTTCTTCACAACCATGCCAACTCTTTCCCTCACCCTGTATCCTAAATTCCAGAAATAACTATTGCCCAAGCTAAAAAACTAAGAATCTCTCCTCTCTCTCTCTCTCTCTCCATCCACAACCAGTTGCCAAAACCTACCAGTTCCACTTCTGAAATATGTCTTGAAACTATTCACTTCCTCCATCCCTATAGTGCTACCTCAGTTTACGTCACCACTATTTTCTCCCTTGCACAGCAGTGGTAGCTTTTGTCCTCTGATCTTACACTCTCCCCACCTGTCATTCATGGACTAGTCTATAAAAGTAAATCTAACCATTCTTACTCCTGACTTCAAGTCTTTACTGTGAAACAAGGCATGTTTAGCATAGCATAAGATGTTCATCATATCTAGCCTTTTCGGTCCCTACCCTGTCCCCATCACCCATCTCCTTCCTCTGCCTTGCCTTTTAATGTATTTCCCAGTAGTACAAACCCGCTTGCTGGAACATGATTTTCCCTGTTCCCTCCCCTGCTAACTCCACTCATTTACAGATGTCTGGTAATGTCTTCCTTTGAACCATGTAGGCAAGCAGTGAAAAGGATTCAACATCCATTTTAGGAAGTCCTATACCCAGGAATCTTCCCCATGCTAGCTTTCTGACTTTCCTGAAGCAATCTGACCATGGTTATGCTATCATTTGTTAATTACCATGTTAACCACCAGCTGTCATTAGGAAGTCTTTTATAGGCACACTGTAAATATTAAAAGAGCATATTAAATTATACTGTGTGAAGCAGCAGCTGATGCTGTTTTATAGAGACAGTATGGGAAAGCATACAGAAGTATCACACTACAACTCCCATGATCCCTGTTTCTTATGGCTCCCCGAAATCTGATGCTGAGTCATGATTTTAACCCTTCAGCCACAGCAGGGAATTATTTGATCATACAGGCTGAAGCAAACCTTATCCTATAAGCCAGATGCGTAGTTAATGATGGAGGTACCTCTTTGTACACTCACCCATCAACTTTTTATAATCAAAAATGAGGGCGGGAGGATTTTCTTTGAAGTTTCCCAGAGCAGGAAAGAACTTTTCACCTTTCTTGTAGTTAAGACCAGTGTGTGGGTGTGCCTCCACAGAGCTGTATGACCCGTCCAACTTGGCTTGCCCTGTGTATCGAGGAGAATGAGATGTTTGTGAAACCTACTCAGAACCAACTTTAGAACCTGTTTAATTAGCCCTTGCTTGCTCCCCAAAGCTCTCTCTTTGGCCCACCATGATGTCTAAAACTTCTACCTGTACTTGAGAGACAGTACTAGATCCAGAAGGTATCTGTTAAGATACAAATAGCTAGATAATATCCTGGAAATATTATTAATTTTCTTTGATGTGATGATAACATTATTCTTATGAGGAGAATATCCTTATTCTGAGGAAATGCATTCAGGAGTATTAAGGGTTCCGAGTCAGGATACCTGCAATTTACTTTCATATAGCTCAGCAAGAAAAAAGAAAGAAAGAAACCATAATAAATAATACATACACACATTAAATTGAGAGATAAATAGGGGAAATGACAGCAATTTGAGGGTGTAAAAGCATTCTTGGTGATTTTTTTCTTGCTATTTCTTTTTTAAACTATTTCATTTGTTTCAAAACCTTCATTATGAAGAAGTAGAAAATTTCAAGTTCCTGAGCATCTCCCAAACCTGCCGAATCAGACTCTCTGGGTGTGGAACCTAGAAAGAGACATCGTTAATAAGCCCTTGAAACAAGTTTTAGGCAATAATAGTCCAAAATTCCTGAATCACAAAGTTAAATGCTAATGGGGGAACATATATATGTGATAAAAAGCAATGCATTTTGAAGAGAATGATCAGTTCAGAGATCCCTGTTTCCTCTTGATTAAAATTGCAACCGAGTAGAGTCATGTATGATGTCCTGGTCCATTCCCTGTACCACTACCAACCACCACCACAACAACAACAAAAGCAATTGAGTTAATGGAGTAAGAACTGGAACCTAAAAACTTGGCAGAATTTCAGTGGAAAACAACAAAAGCATCCAAAAGAGTTAGAAGAAGCAGGGTGCCCATCATCCCAGCTACTCAGAATACTGAGGCAGGAGGATTGCAAGTTCAAGCCAGCCTAGGCAACTTAGCAAGACCCCGTTACAAACTAAAATTTAAAGAGGTCAGGGGATGTAGCTTAGTGGTAGAGTATCCCTGGATTCAATCCACAATACTGCAAAAACAAACAAAAAGGGTTAGGAGAACAAACACCATAATGTTCTCTTTCCAGAAGAAATCTGAGCAATGGTTCTTAATTCCTGTGATCAGAAATTTTTAGTGGCTCCTACTTCCCCGTTAACTGGCATTGCAGCAAAATTGCCTGTGGAGATTTAAACACATAGAGAATAACGTCTGCTGACTACCAAGTCTGATGACCCATTGGAATAACATTTCTGTATTTTGGAAGCTCACAGGTAATTCTAATACAGAGACAGGATTAAGAAGAAATTGCCAGGACAGCGCTTGCCTGGCATGTGCGAGTATAAGGATTTGAACCTGCACCACCTATACAATGAAGTGTGGTAACAAAAAAAGCCACATGAAAAACTAAATAAAATTTTTTCTTTCTCGCTGTCCCTCTAGCTTGAAGGGGAGGAGGAGGAGGAGGAGGAGGATGGGGAGGGGAAAAGGAGAAGGGGAAAAGGAGAAGGAGAAAAGGAGAAGGAGGAGAAAAGGAGAAGAAGGAGGAGAAGAAGAAATTGCCTCTGGCATGAAGTACAAACTCTTCAACCATCAAATTTGTCTTCTTGATGGCAGGAGCCTGTCATGGTCATCTTGGTACCCCAACAGCCAACCCAATACCTGACACTTACTAACTTTAGGTTTATTTAGATTCTAAATAAATGTTAATTGAACTAATTGATCAGTGGGCTAATAGACTTTAATTAGAAGCCCTGAGTAATTATAGATAATTTGAATATTCAAAAGTGAGGTGGACAGGAGGAAGGGAACCTAAGGCTGAGATCAGAGGCAAAATGCAGGAAAACTAGATGCCAAAGAAAATTCCATCTGCCTTGTGATTTTCCTTAGACTAGGCCAGAGTGTATAATTTCCCTTAATGACAAACAGGAAAATGGGGCACAGCATCTCTTCTTCCTATTATCCGCACATCTGGGAGCCTCTTGGATTATAGGCTCACACTGTTTTCATGGTCCTGAACTCTCCAGGGCATCGTTTCTTCCTGTTCAAAGATACTATTAAGCCCCATGGACCCCAGGCCTTCTGAAGAGGGCACCATTTCAGGGTGATGTAGGATGATGTAGGATGTGTCTATCCATTTAAGTTTTCATTGATGTCTTGCCTCACATTTGGGCATGAATCAGGTTTCCTTTCAGTGATGCTCTGTGACCTATGAAGCATGCTTACTGGAAATTCCTGTTCTTGGCTATTGGATGTGAAGGAGGTAGGTTTCCCTTAGCAAGTAAACAAGAGGAGGCTGTGATCATTTCCTTGAAAAACCCAAGACCCCACTAAAAGGTGGGCCACTGGTGAGAAAAAAACGATTCTTTTGGAGGAAAGTAGAACAAAACAATGCGAGGAAGGAAGCAATGAAATGAAAATCTGAGCCCTCCCCAGGAAATGTGGGCGGGGAAGTGAGATTTAGAAAACTAGTATTACAGGAAGTCCATCCTTTGCTTGGGGAATTGTTACTCAACCATTTCACCACTGCAAAGCTCCTGAACCTGAACTTGAGATTAAACCAGGTGAAGAGCAGCCACCCGTGTGTGTTTAAAATTCGTTTTCTGTTCCCAACATGGAAACCTGACTTTCCTGAGTTCCAGTTGGAAGAGGTTTGCACATATGATTTCTAAGATTTCTTCCAGCTCTTCTGGCCTCTGTGTTTTCTTTCCATTCCAATTTATTATACCCACTGCTAAAATTTTTGGCTCATGGAAATCTTTAAGAAACTCATGAAAATTCAGGACCTTCTGAACACACACAATATTTGCACACATTTCAGGGGGTTCACAGGCTCCTCCGAAACTACTCCTGTAAACCCATACCATCCTAATCTGCTTTAAAATTCCTCATTGCCTACCACATACATTTTTAAAACCCAATGGCTGCTATTCAAAAACTCCCCATACTATGTATGCTGCCTATCCTTCCAAAAGCAATTCTGAAATTTGTTCGTTTATCTCATATGAATCGAATATTTATCCCTTACAAAACACTAAAATACATTTTATGTATGTGTATATATGTAAATATAAAACAGAAAACAATGCATTACAAGCAGAAAGATATCAAAGCTGTATAACATGCAGGACTTGCTGTTGAGGTGTTTACAATCTAGAAAGAAGGACAAGTAAAAAAGTCACGATAACAAAGTAAAAGGTAGCAACAGCTGTGGTAGGCACTTAACCCAACAGCTACTTTCTCTTTATCTCTTGCTGTCAGAACAAAGATTTTTGTTCCATTGTTTAATTATGCTGGTCATAACTGATGTTATTCAGCTCTATAAAAAAAGAAGCAAGTAGGAAAGTGGAAGATAAGATAATCTTTTTTGTTTGTTTGTTTTTTAGCAGTACTTGGGATTGAACGAAGGGGGCTCTATCACCAGTCCTTTTTATTTTTCATTTTGAAGCAGAGTCTTGCTACTTGCTGAGGACGGCCTCGAACTTGCAATCCTCCTGCCTCCTGCCTCAGTCTCTGCAGTAGCTGGGATTGCAGGCACGTAGCACTGTGCCTGATAACAGAATCCCTGCATTCTACTATGGACAGTGGTATGTGAAGCGTGAAGCATGATGTCTGGCAGAGTTTTATCTTGCAGAGGATATCCTGAAACTGACAGAGAAGAAAGAGGAAGGAATCAACATCCCTGATGGAACAGTAGAGCTGCTGGCTTGACCAGCTAAGGAATTAGCTGCCCTACAGAATTCTAGTGAGATGATAAATCCTTTTATAATTTAATGCATTCTGCATTATGTTTTCTGGCACTTGAATTGAAAGCATCCTCAATCTTACAGGTACCTGAAAATAGGCATGGATAATGTGCTCCAGGAATTAGAGAAAGAATAGATGAATCAGATGTTTAACCCTGATTGACATATGCTACATATGCATGTGCAAATATATATTTATATACACATGAGCATGTAAAAAGGCTGTATATCTACTTACTTATATATATAAATATACGTCTTTTTCTATTTTGAGTCAATGTGACATAGCAGGAAAGAGCTTGAGCTGAGGAGTCATTCGCCTTTGCTACTTACTAGAAATGACAGTTTGAGAAGGTTATTTATTTGTGTGAACCTTAGCATCCTCATCAAAGTCTGGATTTACAGGAGTACTTTATACATCTCATGAGGATTAAATTAAATAATGTAAATAAAGTTCTTGACACACTGCCTTATAGACACATGATATAAGTATATGATACCTACTGATTTTGTTTCCTACATGCAAACAAAAAATATTAAATACCTACTCTGTGCTGGACCCTTTCCGAGGCATTGATTATAATGATGAAAAAGCCCACCCAATATGATCCCTGTCCTCACGAAGCTTACAATTTGATTAATGATGATGCAAATAAAAGTATAATTATGGCTGGGCACAATGGTACACACCTATAATCCCTGCAGCTCAGGAGCTGAGGCAGGAAGAACACAAGTTCAAAGCCAGCCTCAGCATCGTGGTGAGGCACTAAGCAAATTAGCAAGACCCTATCTCAAAATAAAAAAACAAAGTGCTAGCAATGTGGCTTAGTGCTTATGTACCCTGGATTAAATCTCCAGCATGGAAAAAAAAGAAAGTATAATTATAAATTGAGGGGAGTGTTATGAAGTAAAGGTAAACAGTACCATGAAATTCTGTAAGAAGTGCACCTCACCTTGTCTGGGGCTAAGGAAGATTTCACTGGGAAAGTGGTGCTTGAGCTGGGAACAGGGGTGTGGTGGAGAGGTCATCATTCTACACTACACAGAAAAATAATGAAAAGCAAAAATAGGCAGCTACTTGTTCCTGGATGGTTGACTTATAAGGTCAGATCATCATGCAACCATTTATTCTTGTTCTTTGTACATAGTACAATGGCCAGCTCATCACAGATACTCATAAATGTTGTGAACATAATGAATGAATTCCTCTGACTCTCACTGTCCTTGGACAGAGAGAGTATAAAATATCTCCTTCAGGAGATTAGGGAGCTAAAGCACCCAAACACACAGTGAGGCCTTGATAATTGGTGACTCTTATTATTACTACTACTATCATTGCCTTATAATTTGCATATGTTATATCTGCTACTACACTGTAATAAGCCTTGGGGTGATAGGAAATATATTGTATTTATCTCTGAATATCCTAAGATTCTTAGCATGAAGTCCTGCATACAATAAATTCTCTGTAAAAATAAAAAATCAAGGAATGATTGCTATCTTAATTAGAAATTCAGTTGACAGGTAAAGGAAATTGTGTAGGTCACCTTGATAGAGGATTATAATTCCAAACCCCGTTGAAATCAGGTTTGCCGAATGACTTGCTTCAGCCAATTAAATACGATGAAAATCCTTTGTGGTATTTTGAAAATCACCATGTTCACTCTTTGTTTCAGACAGGAAGATCATTGTTATTCCAGAAAGCAGCTGTCCCTTCCAGAGTGTGGGTCCTGGAATATCGTGGAGCAGAGATACAGCCAATCAGTAACAAGTTCATCATGTGTGCAAGAAAAAAACCTGTGTCATTGCATGAAAAAAAATGTATGTTGAGAAAATAATATATGGAAGCTAGTTAACTACTCAGTGAAGGGAACACTGAATGCCAAGTTTCTAGACTGCAGATAAAATATATAGGAAAACAACTCTAAAACTTATTGTACAAATAAGCCAGGATCATATGTGGAGGGAAAAATAAACCCCATAACCCTGCAGAACATTCATGTAGGTAATTAAGGTTGCAGTTTTAATGCCACCTGCCCAGAGACCACTCCATCTAAAGTAATCAATCTCTAGCATCTTTCCTATTTTACTTCTTTGTATACCACTCACAGCCATCTAATATTTTTCATTTTCAGTTGATTGATGGGTGAGTAGATTGATTTTCAAATTATATCTCTCCTCACTGGAATGGAAGCTCCATGAGAGCAGGGATCCTGTCCGACCAGCACCCTTGCTGTATTTACAGCACCCAGCACTGTATCTTGCACACAGCTGATGGACAAATAAATATCTGCTAAATAAAGGAACACACACAAAAATAATATTATGTACTGCTGGTGGATGAGTATAGAAGTGCAAAAGGATAACTAGGAATTGAAAGTATAAGCAAAAATCTTCAGGAAATGGAACGTAGGCTGAGTGGGAGTTTGAGGGCTAACACTCAGCACAGGGGTTGGAGGGAAATTTTCTTATATCCCAAATGATTTATTTCTTTTTTAAAAAATAACTAAACACATAAGATGGCAAAATGACAACCATTTATCCTGGTGATGAGAATCTGTGTGTTATATTTTCCTTTAGTATTTTTTATGTCAATTTCTCAAAGCAAATTGAAAAACAATAACAAAAAAGAAAAGTCTGAATGGAGAAGAGCAAATTAGTCCCTCATGGTTTTATAGGATCTAAAGCCCTCTGAAGTGCTGTTACCTACACTTGATCATCCAACAATGTTGAGGTAATTATTATCAGCCTTTTCTATGAGAGGAAAATGAGGCCAGGATTTATGAAGGGGCTTGCAATGAGGACCAAGCAAGTCAGGACAGTGCCTGGCTGAGAACCTAGGGATGATTTCTCTTTCAAGAGATGACACCAATATGCTTCAGACGTCAGAGGTAGGTAAGAGGTGAGGTGTTCTCTCAGAGGCCCATAGGTAGGAGACCTAGGAGACCTAATTTTAAATTGATGGACAACCAAGGAGCAAATATTTTGAAAAGCATATTCCATGTGATCTTAGGCAAGTTTTTAAACTTTTCAACGGCTTCCTTTTCTCATCTGTAAAATGGGGTGATCAAACTCATACGGGTGTTGCAAGGGTTCAATTGTGAACTTCTGTAAAAGACATACCACAATATCTGGACATTAATAGCTGTCTGGTATTTGTGTTTCCTGCTGATTTCTTATGCTCCCAGGCATTGAAAACAGCCCTTTTATCATGTCAAACTGATTGTAAACAGGCAAGTTCATGAAGTTCATGCTATCACTCCAGGTGGTATTTACATATGTACAAAGGGTTTGAATAAAAGAGAGAACTGTTTGGAGCCAGGGTTTGAGTGTCAGGGATTCGCAAGGATGTAAGGAGGAGGTTCTAATTGGCGGAGATAGGTTTACAAAATCAGGGTTAGGCAGTTGCAAGCTAGACAGCTGCTCAATAGCTTTTGGCATCCAAATATATTGACCAGCTGGGATATCATTAACGCTTAACAATTTTATCCTTATGACCACATCTTGCCCAATTAGATTGTCTTTGACCACCAAAGGGTATAATACATTCTGTTGCAAATGCCACATGTGTATCTGTGTAGCTCATATTCTATTACATTGATGTGTTTCATAATACACACTAAATATAAATGCATTTGCTTCTTTGGAATATCATGTTAGATGGTGTGATTGAAGAGGAATAGAATTAAAATGTAAATTAATTTCTTTTAAAAAATAATTAGTCATTACTCCGGGAAGCATTGGTGCGTATGGTGTATGTGTACTGAAATAAAGGGGAAAAATTAAGTAACTTTTTAAAATGAATTTTTGAAGAATTATAAAAAAAGTAATGTGGATGGGGGAAGTCAACTCTATTCAATGTATGCATATAAATAAATACAGGACTGGAGTGCTGGCTCAGCGGTTGGAGCACTTGCCTGGCATGTGCAAGGACCTGGGTTCGAACCCCAGCACCAGTTGATTCTCTCTTTCCTTTTTCTCTCTTACTCTCCCTTTCTCTCTTTAAAAAATAAATATATAGGGGCAGGAGAGGCAATTGCTAAATGGCAGTGGTTAAAAGACAAACCACAAGTTGCTTACAAAGTCAGAAGAAACCCATGGGTCAGTGTCATAAGCCCACAAAGATACTGCAGAAACACTTCCAGCTGGCTCATCCCCCAATATCACCTTCAAATTATTATTATTATTAGGCAAAACAAATAAGGACCAAACAGGAGATATTTACATGCCACAACATTTCCCAGAATGCTTCATACACTGAAATTTAATATATTAAAACATTTAGACAATTTTCAGAAGTTTTCAATGTGGTCTCTGCCAAGTGGAATTTGTCGTACAAATTTATACAATAGTTATAACAGTCATCCAAACACAGAAACCTTCCTTATCACCTAATCCAAAAGGCATGTGGATATTTTACCTATAAATTATTTCAATTTCAAATTATTTCCAATTTATTTAATTTGACCTCTGCTGAATATCTTCTTTACTTTCATTAGCATAGTGACTTTTAATTACGGTTCTGGTCATATAGTTTTCCTTCTTCATAACATCAGTAGTTATTCGGCTATCAACAATTGTTTCACTTCCCTATGTAAACTGCTAAAAGTAACATCAAAGTTACTTCTTCAAAGACAGAGAGCAGACATTAAGAACTTTATATGAGGAGGTCAGGTGCACACCTGTAATCTCAGAGATTTGAGAGGCTGAGGTAGGAGGATCACAAGTTCAAGGCCAGCCTCAGCAATTAGTGAGACCCTCAGCAACTTAGCAAGATCCTATCTAAAAATAAAAAATAACGAAAAGGCTAGGGTTGTAGCTCAGTGATAGAGTGCCCCTGGGTTCAATCCCACTACCGAAAGGAAGGAAGGAAGGAAGGAAGGAAGGAAGAAAGAAAGAAAGAAAGAAAGAAAGGAAGGAAGGAAGGAAGGAAGGAAGAAAGAAAGAAAGAAAGAAAGAAAGAAAGGAAGGAAGGAAGGAAGAAAGAAAGAAAGAAAGGAAGGAAGGAAGGAAGGAAGGAGGAAGACAAGGATGAGGAGGAAAAGCCAAGCAAGGTACTTCTCCCATCTACTTCTTACATCTTTGGGGAAAATCATCTGATAGAAGTCAAAACATTCCCTAAATTGCAAAGGCAGCTACAAGTGTGAGAAATCCTTTTTTAAAACACCAAACTTTTTCTTTTTCTTGCTGGTGATTTCACAAGCTATTGAAGGAGCCCATTTTTATGGTCTCATTTATATCATTTCCTTAGATGGCAGGCTTTTATAAAATTTGGAGAAAGTCAGTCATGGACCTCTAGTAGTAGAAAGGACTTAAGCAATCAACTAGGACAGGTCCCTCATCTGTAGATGAAAAACTTTGGAAGTTTCTACAACTTGTTAACACTCCTGAATCAAGTAGTGTCAGAGCCAACCCTAGATTCCAAACGTACCAATAACTAGAAAAATGCCATTTTCTCTAAATTGTGCTCTCTTGTAACTTAAACCACCTTTCCCTTTAACAATGGTGTAACCACTTAACATTTCCAGACTGAATAACCTCCACCTTGCTGCTGCAGTTTTGCTTTTCAAAGGTCGTAATGGGACAACTTAAGTGGAAACGGTGGGGATAAAGGAGTGGTGGGAGCCAGTCTGTTGGGGGTGTCCGTCTCCGGACTCTGTCTTGACCTTGCACTGGCACTCCTCCACCTGCATCACCACCTTGACCACGGGGGCCAGGCCAGTGCAGTTCAGCTGCAAGTGCACGGTGGTGAACTTGGCAGGGGCGCAGTGGGAGCAGAAGGTGTGGGGGTGTGGCGCCGCTCCAGGAAAAAGAACAGACCCGCACTTCCCAAAGCAAAGATTGTTCTGGACAACGACTTGTTCACAGTCCTCATGGGTGATAGTCTAAAAGACAAACACATTTTCATCACGTTATCTTGAGTCATTTGCCTAATGTACATGACACAGAAGCTAGAGAATATAAATCAGGATAACAGACGAAAATTTCTAAAGCTTTTCAATTTTGGATACATTTTCTGATATCCAAGTGATAGTATCTAGTAACACTTCCTCAGGTGAACTTATTGAGTAAATTATTAGCCTTTAGGGTATCTTTAAGTTACCATGAAAATAGTTCGTTCTATAAATGTCAGACTAAGACATTTTGTCTAGATGAACGTGACCAACTGGAAAAACTCTAATGACAATCTTAATAAGTGCCCTGTGTTACCTTTCTATTCCTCACAGTACATTGCCCACAGTAGGTTCTCTATGCATAGCTTGGTCAATTGATCATAGAGGAGACCAGAACATGTGAGTTTAATTCTACCCTGTTTTTTCAGGGCCTGTGGTGCATTCAAACATACGAAGTCTCACGAACAGAGTTGCCATGCGTGCGCCTGTTACGGCACTTTTGCCTCTCTCATGACCTCATACACCTAGTTTTATGTGTAAGTTTTACCTTACAAAACAGGTAAGAATCAAGCGTCTTAATTATAATTTAATTAGCAATATAATTCAAAATAAGAATTTCCGAGGCAATTTGATGGCTCAGTTCTTAGATGTAATTTTCTAATTGCACATGGCCACAGAGCAGTCGTCAGTGTTTGACAATTGGCTTCTCAGCGCTGCGTAGCAGAATGCTAACCGGCCTCGCACGGTCAACGGCCTTATAATACTACCAGCTTAACTGGGTAGTGTTCTTGGACTGTGAAATTTTACTCTTCCATGTGTCACTTTTGGTTCTGCATCTTCATGTTCAAGGATCTGATGCATTTTCTCAGTTTTAATTTAAAATTTGGAAAGGGGGGTTACCAGGACTGGAATAAGTAGATGATAGCATGTCCTTTTGTCTTAATAGAACTGGCATTGATCAGGATAAGTACATATTAGTCAATACAACATCAATTGGGAGACAGAATAGGGTAGAGATATCATTTCACATCAAGATTATTTTTTGAAAGTTTTTCTGAAAATAAGTTAAACTAAATTGTTTTCTATCATAATACAGCAACTTTTGCCTAAGAATCTCAACATACTTTGAGGTTGTGGAGTAGCTTTTTAAAACTTGGATAGCTTTGACAACTAACAAAGAGGATTTTAATAAACCTATAGTTTGATGTAAAATAGATAAAGACCATCATAAGTGAATGTGAGTTTTGTTTTGGGGAAGAGTCCAACATGTCCCACCTTATCTACAGATGAGTTGACCTGTTCATCCACATGCCTGTATAGTACTGACATGTAGCTACAAACAAATCCTGGTGATTGCTCTATATTCCCAGTTACCTAACTGAAGGCACAGTTTAACCTCTCTGGATAGATCACCTCCCAGAATAAAAATAAATAAATAAAACCTAACTCTATGTCATCAATAATATGTTTACTGATATTGATGGTACTGTTATACCATTCTTGTAGCACGTTTAGCATGCCAAGAAATAGTGGAAGATGAGAAGGAAATTTAGAGGATATGATCATATTTTGCCAACTCCTATGATGATTATCTAGGACCAAGTCTGGAGTTCAGCAAGACTGACTGCCCACAGCTTCTTCCCCTCCGTTCTACCCTTCCCAGCTGTTCTTGCTCCTGCAAACCCTTATCCACTCTCCCCTTACGACACATACCTGGCTGAAGGGCACTGTCCTACAGGTCTCCCAATGCACTTCATGACTTTTGATGGGCAAGATGACCCCCTGAGAGGCCGGACCCTTTCTGAACATGAAGTGGTGCCAGAATTTCTTGGCTTCTTCTCGAAGAGGAGATTTCTCCACTTTCTTCCCATCTATGGGCTGAAGGAGGGTCTGGATCCCAGGTGTGGAGTGCTCACCTTCCAAGTCCCCAGCAGGGTCCAGTTCTCTCTCAGGTTTCTTCCAGAACCTGCCAAACCTGGACAGCATCTTTTCATTCTGCCTCTGGTTTTCCCCTGCTGGGCTGGTGCCTATCAGATGTGGCACTGCAACAAACAGATCTGGCTTGTCCTCAGCTTCCTCTTGGTTGCCTCTGGGGAGTTCTCGGGGGCTCCCTTCTAGGAGCTCAAGGGAAAGAGCCCTCTGACTCTGGTGGTCATCCAGGTGCCAGCCGGCCTCCCCCAGAGGCAGGATCACAAGCAGCTGAACTACCAGGAGATGCATGCTATCAGAGCCTAAGATTCCTTCAGGTTCACAGATGGTGAGGCCCAAAAAAGAGGCTCACTCTGCAGGACTCTGAGCAGGACAGCCTATATGTAGATACCTGCCTGGTGGGATGGGAAGGCAGGTGGTCGGTAGCCAGGCAGCGTAAACACATTGATTGTTTGCTTGAATTATGTAGTGCTAATGGAGTCTTGCCTTCACTTAGGTTTTGTGTATTTTAGAAGGTCCCAGTGAAAGCCTGACACCCAGGGGGTAATTAGCTGACAGTTTAGCTCTCTGTCTGAGATTTAAAGAGCTGTATTAGCAAAAACAACTCATTCTTTTGTCCGGATTTCCCATTACTGTTATTAGAAGGAATAGAGTCAGCTAACATTTGCTGAGTGTCTGTATTGTGTTGGGATAGAATAGACGTGACATGTTTTTATGAGAGAAGTACATCAGATAAAAATCAAGGGCACACATTTAACAAAAGACCAGGCCTTTTGGAAAGCTCTTTACACACACACACACACACACACACACACACCACACAGTGGCAGGGAGAGCTAAAGAAGCACACCAAAATGGTATGGAAAGGAAAGAAAGAGAGAGATGCTAACTTTGTGGAGCAAGAGTGTCACTGTCTTTTACTTCCATGTGGAATGAGATTATTGATTTTTGTGTAGAAACAAAGTAAAAGGAATACATTCTTTTTTTCCACACATGGAAACCTATAATTCACAAGTTAATCCTCTCACATTAAATATCAAATACTGGGTGTTAAATGCCACAACTGGTCCATCCTCTGTATACTCTTCCAGTTGTCCACAAATGTCTCAGCAAGGATCCTAAGCTACATAGGCTGACAGCTCATCAGTCTTCAGGGAGGATGGGGAAATGTTTCCTGAAGCTCCTTATCAGCTTGTTTTTCTTTCTTTAAACAAAGAGCTAGACTTGGGAACGTGGATTCTAAAAACCAGGTTTGATGGCTTCAGGCATAAAGCTGGCTGGTCAGTTCCTTATATTACTGAATCCACATCTTCTTCCTTTATTCTATAGTAATTGATGGTCAGGCTAAATAAGATTGAGACAAACACGAGTTTTCAGGGATCAAAGGAAAATTTGTTAAGTCACTATCTGAAGTCACCCCGGGACATGAGAAACATCTACAAACTTGAAACCCCAGAATTGAATCCAATCAATTCACCACACCATTCCAACAGCTTTCCCTCCGGGAATCAGCGCAGTACTTTTAATTCAGTCGTCACATTCCCTTCTTCAGTAACACAAATAATACAGGAAAATTCTCCCTATTTTTTTCATTCTGTATTTCTTTTTTGTCTTTATTTTTAGCTGATACATAGAAACATAAAAATCATATTTAATGGGGTACCATATAATATATTTATATATTTATATAAATATATTTCATATATTTTCATATATGAAAGTATTGCATGATACTTAAATCAGGTTAAATGTATCTAACTTCTCAAACTGATCATTTCTTCATGGTGAAAACATTTAAGTTATTTTCTTCTAACTTTTTAAAATGTACAGTACATGAGTGTTATCTGTAGTCATTCCACCATGCAACAAATAACACACCAGAACTCTCTGTTTTTCAGTAATGATCACTCTTTCCAAAGAGTGATCCACTGGAATATTTCTTCTGGGAGTTTGTGTTATATCTTGATATCTGATTTCTATGCGGTAAAGCCTCAAGTACGTCCCTTTACTTTGAATAATGAACTATTTTTTTAAGTGCCCCATCATTTTCCCCCCAGAATTCTATGAGAAGAGATATATTTTACTTGTACCAAATACCTAGGATACTTGTGCTAGCATTCATTTAAAGTGCCACTAAACTGGGCTGGAGTGGTGGCTCGGCAGTTGTGGCGCTTGCCTGGCATCATGTATACAACAAAGTCCCTGAGCAACAAAAGCCACATGAAAAACTAACTAAAATTGATTCTTTCTCTCTGTCTCTCTCTCACTGTCCCTCTCTCTTTAAAAAAAAAAAAAAAGTTAAAGTACCACTAAACTATACCAAATGAACATTAATGTTTGCCATTTCTTTTAAATCACCTTTTATTTTTCCAAAACTTGCCTGCTATTTGAATTTCTTAATCCCCCAAAGCCATACAATGCAAGACATTTTCCAGAGCCCCTGATAGTAAATATAGTGTGAAAGTCAGCTATGATACATTACCTGATTTCTTTTAAGCTTAGTTTTACTGATTGACATTCCAAATTCCATTAATCACAGTACCTCACATTTCCCAAGATTAAAACAGGGATTCTATTTAGGGTCTCAGGTTGCTGAACTCTGAAATTACTGGATAGAGGTTATACTTGAAATAATTTCTGTTGAATGAAAATTTGCAGAAAACTCACTTTGTGAAGCGAATATCATGTAACATATTGGAAGATGACTGGAAATGATCACATATTAGTCCCCACTCTCAAGCAGGTTAGCTAGTCTAGTGATGTTACACAATCTCTAACTTTATTTTGTTATCCATAGGGATGCCAGTTAAACATTTTCAACTACCCTATAGTCCTCAATTCCCTTTCCTCTGAATCTGAATTTTGACACTTATAAATGTCATTTAAAAATCATTCCTGGATAATTTCCTTTTCCTGCTCTGTCAGTCCTGTTGAGAAAATGTGCAGATATCCTGAAGGGTAAATATAGCAAAGTAAAATCTTCTGTGATGAGGACTATGGAACAGAAGGAAGCCTAAACCTGGCCCCCATCTTTTGCAGTAAGACAGATGACTCTTACCTTTTCACCACCACATCCTCTTATCAATTCTAAAGCTATGTATATGATAAGTCATAGTCTACTCTTAAGAACATAAACATTTCGTAGCTTTTAGCAAAACTGTGTGGCTTCTCGGTCTTCATATAGTTACCTCCCAATTTGGGTGGACCAAATGGAGGTGGGTCTGGAAAAGGCCTCCACACACAGCAGGAAGCACTTGTGCAGAGAGTATCACAAATTGTTGATGTAGTGTGTACCAAATGCCACAATGAAACACAGGCCTGAGCCCGCAAGGAATGAGTCCAAAAGGTGAAATCCCCTTCCTGGGCCCACCTCAGGCATGTGTGAGAGCCAGAGTGGCCAGCCTCAGCATTCATTCACTCTAACTTACAACTGCCACAGCATGCTCTGACTTTCTGTTTTCCACCTGACCTGGTTTTCAGAGGCTCTCGGATGTCTTTGGAATCTCTACAGGGCTCCAGGAAGATACCTAAATGTAATGTTTCCATATGCCAGTGACACTTTTCCAAAACAGACAGGGAATCAGGAAGGTGAAACCCAAGGTGTTGAGGACGAGTGTCTTGGTGACTTTTCAGAGGTGCCTGTGAGAGGACAGTAACAGTTACATTTTCTGTCCTTACAGAGTCTTAGAAGGAAACTGGAAAGGTGTCTAGTGCTCTCTGAGGGTAAACAGCAAGGCTCTTTCAGGTGAACCCCAACCTCAATTCAACAAAAGGTGGGGAGCAGCACTGAGGCAGAAGGTGGCCAGGAGAAGTAAACAGGACCACTGAGTGAGGGAGAAAGGAATTCAGGTTGATGGGATTGTGGGAAAAATATATTCGGGATGCATGCCATTCCCTCATAAGTACCTCTCTTTTCAAAATATAGAATAACAATGGTATTATGGGAGTTCAGATTATTTTTAAAAACTCAAAAGAAGGAAACTTGCTTGCCGCAGTGGTGCACACCACTGGCTGGAGAGGCTGAGGCAGGAGGATTGCAAGTTCAGAGTCAGCCTCTGCAACTTAACAAGGCCCTAAGCAACCTAGAGAGACCCTGTCTCAAAATGTGATGTGGCTCAGTGGTTGAGTGCCCCTGGGTTCAATTCATAATACAAAAAAAAAAAAAAAAAAAGAGGAAAATTTTTTGTGTGTGGTACTGGGGAATGAGCGCCCCAGGAGAACTCTACCATTGAGCTACATCCCCACCACTTTTTAGTTTTATTTGGAGATAGGGTCTCACCAAGTTACCCAGTTACCCAGGTTGGCCTTGAAATTATGATCCCAGTGCCTCAGCCTCCCAAGTACCTGGGATTTCAGGCATGTTCCACTGTGCCCAGCTGCCCAGCTGGAGAATCTCTCTCTCTCTCTCTCTCTCTCTCTCTCTCTCATTCCAAACCACAAAGAAAGGCATAGACTGAGTAGTTTCTCCTTCAATGATTTTTATCAGTAATTTAGTTTTTAGTGACCTTTTTAACATTTAGAACTCTTCCGGCTAGCCTTCCCCTGCCCTTTCTATGGAAAGGGCACAATAGAAGAGCTTCATTCCCTGTTACTGCACCTCACACAGGGCTCATTCATTCATTCATACAGTCTATAGTTAAGTGCCAACACTGCGCTAGGTCCTGGGGATAAATGGTGAGGGTGTCCTTGTCCAGAGCTCATGGATTTTGTGAAAATAGTAGTTCAAAGTAATTAAAACAAGGAAAAATTATACATGGAAAAACCATCCCTGTACTGACCAGGAACTTTCGAGTAGATCTAAATGCCAAAGACAGTGAACACTATTGTGTTAATTTTATTTAATAAATGCTTTTTGAGTGCAAGGGAGCATAATAAACCTTGCAATAAATTTCTTGTGTGTGTGTGTGTGTGTGTGTGTGTGTGTGTGAGTGTGTATGTGTGTGATTTCTGGGCATTGAACCCAGGAGTGCTTCACCATTGAGCTAAATCCCTAGTCCTTTTTACTTTTAATTATAATTTACTTTCAATTTTAACAGAGTCTCACTAAGTTGTTAAGGCTGATCTTGAATTTGTGATCTTCTTGCCTCATTCTCTCAGGTTGCTGAGATTATAGGCATGAGCCACCACATCTAGACATTTTCTTTTATTTTTTAGTAAATCATAAATATATATCCATATATATTAGTAACAAGATTCAAATAATATAAAAATGCACATGAAATATAGCTCTTCTGACACCCTACCCTGTCCCATCCACATAGGCTATCCTTTCCTGCTATGGAGGCAAACTTTGTCTTTGGCTTCTTTATTAATCTTTTAAACTGTCACCCAAAGAGTCCAAAATATGTAACCAATAGAAAGGCCCAAATAGTAAATGGTTTCATGAGGACAAAAATTCCTCATTTCCATTTTTTTGGGGGGGTACTGGGGATTGAACCCAGGGTTGCTCTCCCACTGAGTCACATCACCAGTCATTTTTAATTTTTATTTTAAGACAAGGTTCCACCAAGTTGTTTAAAGTCTCACTAAGTTGCCAAGACTGGCCTTGAACTTGCAATCCTCCTGCCTCAGTCTCCCAAGCCACTGAGATTACCAGTGAGTGCCACCATGCCTATCTTCCATTTCCACTTTTAGGAACTGATTAAAATTTTTCTGTTGGTAGTTTCAGTGATCCCATGCCCTCTGTCCAGAACAACCCCACACCATTAAGAAGTGTTTGGGGTTTTTTCAAAGAGGTTGTATCAGTTACTTTACACAAGTCACAGACAATACCTTAATATATCTAATCAGCTACTTACAAAGAGTAAAAAAGAAATCTCTCACAAATCTGAAAGGGTACAGGCAAGGTGAGTTTCATCGTGTGCCTCCCCTTCCCAACAGCCCATCCATTCCCCACTGCACCTCTCTGTATGGCCAGTCCAGCATGCTCCACTGAACCTCAACCTCTGTCATGTTCCTTCTTCTTCACCTTTAAAATTTGCCTTGATTGTTTTTCATTCTGCTGAAAGCTGCTCTCAGAGCTGAGCAATGTAAATGGAAATAACTCTGGACATGAAGCCAAAAAAAAAACACTAGGTCTGATTCCTGGATCTGCCTTATAGTTTGCAAACCATATGTCTTATGCACTAACTTTATGTCCCTAAACATCACCAAGGATGATACTGCTTTCCCTGTCTTCCTCATGGAGCTTGCTATCTTACTTTTTACCTCAAATCCTTCTATCATTCTGGGTGACTTCAGTGTCCCGGGGAATCAATCTGATAATTCTACATTGAGAGCATACCATCAGTATAGCATGATTGCCCTTTGAGTTTGCTGGCTGAAATTTGATGACCCCCCCCCCACTCCAGGTGGCCTCCTCACACCATCACATCCTGAGCCCTGTTATCACCAAGAACCCCTGCCCATCTAAACTTCGATTCCACCTTGCCCTGTCTCATAACCACACCCTGTTGTCTCAGTCCTCCCTGTTGCTCCTACAGCATCTGTTTTCTGCTTTATCCCTCGTAGTATTATCACAGTTGTAATTAAATAATTTTTGTGTGAACATTTGTTTAACATCTGTCTCCACTAGATTTTAATGTCTGTGAAAGTATCAGCTGAATCTTTCTTAGTCACACGCTCAGATTCTAAAACAGTTCCTTTCACATAGTAAATGCTCAAAACTATTGGCCTAATACTGAGTGGATGAGTTAACCAATCAATGGATATTGATAAGTTCTCTGGTCTTCATTTCCTTCCCTAGCCAGCTTGGATTTCATGCTCCACGATTTCAAACCTCTGTAACATTCCCACCTTCCTTATCCCTTATTCATTCTCTTGCACCCATCCAATATAATTCCAACCCTGGAGACAGCCAACCGCCCACATTTCCTGGGCCACCCCTGGGGTGTGGAGTGTTGCCAGAGACAGGGACAAAGCAGCAAAAATTGATATTATATAAATTGTCCTCAGTCTCAACTGAACCCTCCACTCTGCCCAACAGGCCACTTGACTGCTCTAGCTAGCTCTCTTCATTGTGCCCATGGGTTATATAAAGTCTTCTCGAATCATCTCAACCCTTTGACTCCTCTGCCTCTGTTGTCATTTTCAAAAAAGGACTTCACCCCTTCTTCTGCAGAAAAACATAGAAACCACCAGATAGGAGAGTTTCCTCACACTGATCTTCAGATCACCCCAGCTCCCCTCTCCTTTCCCCTCTTCTCTCTGAATCACGTCCTTTCCAGCCTTCTTCATTGACTACTCTTGCCCATGATCTCAAACTCCATCACTCTCCTGGCTGCCTCCCATCGGCATTTATTCAACAAGTGATTGTTCAAAATTCTTTAAAAATGTCTCCTGATTTCATAGAAGTGTGCAGGTTCTGCAGATCAGTTTCGTCACTGGAAAGCTTTGTCCTACAGGCTCCACTTTCTCAAATCCACTCACCTACCAACCCACCAAAGTGTGGCCATTGCTCCAGCACACTTTGAAACTTGCACCCCAGCATCACCCCTGCCTTCTTGTAGCTACTTGAACTCTCTACAACATACAATCAATTCCTCATGAAGTGGATCCTACACAAAAGGAGAAAGACAGGGAAGTCAGAATGGGAAAAAGCTATGAGAATCTCAAAGTTTTAAGCTATGAAAGCAGACCTGCCATTCAGTCAGCTCCCAAGAAACAGAGGATTTATAAGGGAGCCATTTTGTCCATAATGCTGGCATTTTGTTGGGCTCCTTATTTTTAATTTATTTTTTCGTCTGGTTTTTTGTTTTTCTGACACTTAGTTGTATATACAGTGCGGGGTTCGAAACCAGGTCTACATGCATGCCAGGCAAGTGCTGCAAGTGCCCTATTGGAGCCATGGCTCCAGTCCTGGCTGGATTTCTTCTTTATTCAATCACTTAGCGGTTCCTTGCTTAGACTTGGGCACATGTGCGTATTTTTTTTTTTCTTTTTAAAGAGAGAGAGAATCTATTTTATTGAGATTTTTCTCCTGATTTTTGGTTTTCCGACACAGGATTGTGTATGTGGCACTGGGGTTCAAACTCCAGGTTCTCACATATGCCAGGCAAGTGCTCTACTGCTGAGCCACAGTTCTAGCCCCGATGTGTCTTAATCAGGGAGCAACAACTCCCCGAACGCAGGGAATGTATTCATTGGAGATTGCATTGTGAGCAACTCTAAGCACAGGGATCTGGTTTAATTTATTTTTTGGTTTCTTTCCTGTTCCTGGCCTCTTGCTTTACAGTTAGGAGGTTAATGAACGTTTGTTTTAACATAACAAATCCAATACAAATGTGGATGGAAACTTCTGACATGAGTCCATGTGCTTTTTCTATCAAAAAGGTATCTCTTTGTGATCCTTAATTCTCTGTGTTTAGGTTCTATTTTAAAATCAAATTTCCACTGAATCTGAAAAGACTCCGAATAAACCATCCCTTATTTCCAAGCCTGGCACTGGTCCTAGAGTAGGTCTTTGAACTTTGTCACATTGCCACAGTTCCCATGTAAGTCTCTCCTGAAGGACAATGATATTCCTAAGAAAGGTAGCTCATGCCAGGGGACAATATGTCTGTTAGGTAACTTTAGGAAGCTTGTAAATGGTTGCACTCCAGCTGGAAGATGGAGGTGGTGTGTCACCAACAGAAATGAGTGTAGGGGCATCTGTCTGAAAACTGTTCCCCTCCTGGCCACCTTGCCAGTTTCTGCTGATACAATGCAGGCAGCTTGGGGGAACCATATTGTCCCTATAAGCTCGTAACACATGGACAAATGATTAAAAACACATGGAAAACAGTTCCACTGCTAAGCTGAAATTCAGATGGGAATGGAAAATCAACTTGCAAAGCTTTCAACTGACTCAGGGCCAAATGTAGGACAGAATGCAAGGAGAAGTTGCCAAGAGAGGGAAGTTGGGGGCGGGGGCGGGGGGAGCAAGTCATGGATAGGAAACCTAAACAATGGCGCCTTGTATTGACAACCCATCTCAAAGGCTCCCCAGGAGCAGACACCAAAATCAACTCTTTGGAAATATTAAAGCTTTCATTTCATGAAAGATTTTAGACAGATTTCTATTTTCCACCGTCTATAAATAAAATTTGGCTTGACTATCTTGGCACCACCTATGTAGAAACATAATCTTAAGTATCTGTAACATAAATATTAAAATATTACACATTTTCCCTCGGAGGTGCAGGAATTATGTAACAAGGTGGCATGAGACAAACTGTGAAAAATCATGACAATAAAATGCAAAAGCAAAGCAGGCTTTCCAGCCAGGGTTCGCCTTCTGCTGTGTACCTGATGCTGGGCCCAGGTTTGCCACAAAGCAGAGCAGGACTTAGATGCATTTGCAAAAGCTCAACTTCGTTCTAATATAAGACTAGGAGACTCTAGGAAGCTTTTACTTCTGTCTGATCTCTCAAATGACCCCAGCGATTCTGCCAGGTAGGAAAGCTGTAGGCAAGGAAAACACTTACTGCCGGTCCCTGCTGGTCCTGTCTGTTCATTAGCTTCTGCCTTGAATCCTTCCTGACTCCCATGTAGACTGAACCACTTTTCTCCCCATTTATCCCATTTTGATCTTCAAGAGTTGATCTGGAGCATAGTTTGTTAACATAGTCTTCTTCCACACATGTAACACATGTCTGAATGCAAAAGGAAACTTTGAAAATGAAAATGCGACTCCAGGGAGGAGCTATGTGTAGAAACTATCACCTAAGTCCACCCCATTAGCAAAACAAGCAAACTTCTGTCCTGTGAAAAACTATTCACAAGTTTGTCTCTTTAGAATGAGAGTTGTGTGTGATAGTTCTTTTGTGAAAGAGAGGCATAGTGGGGTTTTCAAAGGGCTCCCTCATTCATCTGGCTATCTCCAAAAACTAAAAATATTCCCACGTTCAGCACAAACGTCCTAACATGTGGGAAAGTTCTCATGGGGAATCGAGAACCTTAAAACTCCAGTTCTCCCACTCCCAGCTCCTCCTTGCTGTTGGGGTAAGACACTAATGAACATAAGTCCTGTTGGAAGTTATTGCTCTCTTCCAAGCAGATGCTGGCTTTGCATTGCAACCCTGCTTCCCCCACCCACAGTGAAGCTTTTAAAAAGATATCTTTGACTGAGTGCTTACTATGTCCAAGTCATATTGTTTATAGCTTTTGCATTTAATTTTCACAATTCTTCCAGGAAATTATTGATGTCATCATTTCATATAGGAAATCCTAAGTTTGGGGAATTTAGGATACATGGCCAGTAAGTGATATAACTGAGATATTACCCCACCTTATGTTTTTCTCCTGTCAGTTTGCCAATGCAATGTAGCTATTAAAATGGTGTATATAGCTGGGCACCGTGGGGCATGCCTGTAATCCCTGCAGGTTAGGAGACTGAGACAGAAGTTCGAAAGCCAGCCTCAGTAATTTAGTGAGGACCTAAAGATCTTACTGAGAACCTGTCTCAAAACTAAAAGAAAACAGGGGCTGGAGCAGTGTGTCGGTGATTACAGCACTTGCCCAGTATGCGCAAGTACACAGGTTCAAACCCCAGCACCATGTATACAACTAAGTGTCAGAACAACAAAAGCCATGTGAGAAACTAAATAAAATTGATTCTCTTTCTCTCACTATCCTTCTCTCTTAAAAAAAAAAAAAAGAAAGAAAAGAAAACAAAAACAAAGAAAACAGCAGGGCTCTGAAGGTGGCTGGGATGTGGCTCAGTGGTTAAGTACCCCTGGGTTCAATCCCTGGTACCAAAAAAATAAATGAAATAAAATAGTGCATATATTGCTTTACATTATATTTTAAATTAATATTATGTTAATTTAATGAGGCAATATAATATTCCATTAGGCTTTTTTTCTGTTATTGGACATTTAAATCATATAATTTTGCTCCAAATATTTATAGGCTTGAAATAAAGATATCTTCATGTATACCATATTTATTTTCTTTTGAACACTTTCTAACATGTTGTGGAAATCATTGTTTCATTTCCCTCTTCTTTAAACAGCTTTGTTGAAGTATAATTGACAAAGAATACGCTGTACATTTAAGATGTACGATTTGGTAGACTTTTACATGATGTACGATTTGGTAGACTTTTACATATATGTGTATAGATGTACATCTATGACATTATCACTGTGATCCACCCATCATTCTCAAAGGCTTCCTCGTGTCCTTTACAATCCTCCGTCTTCTTTTCCCAGCTCCTTCCTCAATTCCCACCTAGCATCTGATTTACTTTCTGCCCCTATTGGTTAGCTTACACTTTCTATGTACATGTGTTCTATGTACTCTTTTTTATTTTTTGGTCCAGGTTTCTTTCTCTCAGCATAATTACATTGAGTATCATCCACGTTGTGTCAATAGCTCATTTCTTGTATTCCATTGTAAACACATTCTGTAATGTGTAAGTCTTTAAATAGAAATTCGGTTTTCTTTTCCCTTGGGTAAGAGAGGCAATGGCTCGATCACATGACAGAAATCACCAAATTGTTTTGCAAAGTGGTTGTACCATTTTATGCTTCCACCAGCAGTGCATGAGGGTTCCAGGTTCTCTATACCCTCACCAACAGCTGGCATGGTAAGTCTTTTTCATTTTAGCCATTCTATTAGGTGTACAGTACTGTGGTGTTGTAGATTAAATTTACACTTCCGTAATGACCAACAATTTTTGATATATTTTCATGTGTTTGTGATCCATGTATCTTCTTTGGTATGTGTAAAGTAACTGTTAAAATTTCCTCCCCATTCATAAGATCCTATTATTTCGTTTTTTTTTCAGAGACTGAGAGACAGAGACAGAGATATAATCAACTTTTTTATTTATTTTTCATCTGTTTCTGGTTTCTCCTACACCCAGTTGTGTATATGGTGTAGGGATTTGAACTTGTGTCCTTGAGAATGCCAGGCAAGTGCTGTAACCACTGAACCACTGCTCCAGACCCCTATTATTGAGTTTCAAAGTTTTTTTTTTTTTAATATAGTCTGGAAACAAGTCCTTTATCAAATATGTGCCTACTAAGTTTTTCATTCCAGGCTGTGACTTGTCTTTTTATTCTCTTAGCAGCATCTTGGTTAAGATATTTTATCCATTTTACATCTTCCTGAGTTTGAATTGGTAAAATTTTGTTTAGAATTTTTCCATCAATATTTATAAGGGTTTGTAGTTTTTCTGGTAATATCTTTGTATAGTTTGCTATTAGAATAACATTGGCCCATAAACTGGAGAGTATTCCTTCCTCTTCAATTCTTTTAATGTGTTCTTGTAGAACTGGCAATATTTCTTACCTAAAATATTTGTAGAATTCTATAGTGAAGCTCTCTGAGCTGAGAGTTTTCTTTGTGAGAAATTACAAATTCAATGTCTTTAATTATAGGTCTTTTCCAAATTATCTATTTTTTGTTGTTATTGTTGAGCTTCAGTAGTTTGTTTTTCAAAGAGTTTACTCATTTCATTTAGGTGGGTGAATTTACTTGAATTGTGTTGTTTACAATATTCCCTTATTGTCCTTTAAACTGTAGATGCAGATTGTTAATAATATTTCTTCTTTTCCTAACCAGAGTCAGTTTTTGGTTTTATCTATTTCATCTAATGTGTTTCAATTTTCCATTTCATTGATTTCTGTTCTGATCTTCGTAATTTCCTTATTTCTGCTTCATTTCTATTTTTAAAGTGCAAGCCAGGTTATTCCTTTCTAATATAAGCATTTAGTTCTATAAAATTCCCGCTAAGCACTGCCTTTGTGACATCTCACAGACTTTGATATGTTGTTTTTATTTCTATTCTGATCAAATATTTTTTATTTCTTCTTTGGTTTCTTTTTTAGACCTTGTGTTAAAGAAGTACATAATTTAGTGTCTAACCACTTGGGGGATCTTCCAGAAATATTTGTTATTGCTTTCAATTAAATTCCATTGTAGTCTGAGAACATTTTTTGTATGACTTGAATCTATTTATTTATCTATTTTTGGTACCGAGGATGAACCCAGGGGTGCTTAACCTCTGAGCACATCCCCAGCACCCCCCTTTTTTTTTTTTTTGAAATTTTGAGACAAGGTCTTACTAACTTGCTAAGGTTGGCTTTGATCCTCCTGCCTCAGCCTCCTGAGTCACTGGGATTATAGGTATATGCCACTGTGCCTGGTCACTTGAATCCTTTTAAACTTACCAAGGCTTGTTTTATGACCCTCAGCATGTTCTGCCCTGGTAAATGTGTCACACACAATGGAAAAGAAGATACTCTGCTATTGGTGGTGAAGGGTTCTATGCAAAGCATGTTTCTTAACATTTTTTTTCCTGTCAGGTAAGTTGAGATTGATTGCTTTTGGAAAGCAATCAGTTTGTTAATTTGGTTAATAGTTCCCACACTTCAATGTACTTTGATTTTTCTAGCTACTTATTCTGTTAGTTATTGAGAAAGGGATATTGATGTTTCTGACTATGAATCTAGATTGCTCTATTTCTCTTTTCCATTCTATCATCTTTCTTCATATTTTTTAAACTTTGTTATTAGATTCATATATGCTTTAGATAAAAAAATTTCTTTATGTATTGATAACATTATAAAGTAACTATATTCTTGGCAATGTTTATTGCTTTAAAATCTACTCTGATATTAATATAGCTACTCCAACTTTAGCTAGGTTTAAGATGGCATATCTCTTTAACATTTTTATTGGTGCATATTAATTCTATTGAATGATTTCATTGTGGCATATTTGTGCATACATAAAACATTTCATTTTTAAGGAGAAGGAAAGAAAGAGAGAGAGAATCATTTATATTTTCACCTGGTTTTGGTTTTCCCCCACACTTACTTGTGCATGTGGCGCTGGGGTTCAGACCTTGCACATGCCAAGCAAGGCTCTACTGCTGAGCCACAGCTCCAGTCCTAAAGACATAATTTGATCAGTTTCATTCTCCATCACCTCTCTCATCTGCCCCTCTTCCCTTCTCCTGATTCCCTTTCTCTACCATACTGATCTCCCTTCTAATTTCTCCATTCTTTTACTTTAAATGTATTGCATATCTACATTTAAGATGTGTTCTTTTATGTACCGCATACAGTTGAGCTTGAACATTTTTTTTCCCTCTCGGGTAAGTTGAGATTGATTGCTTTTGGAAGGCTGAAATACAGATAGCAATAGAAGCAAAAGGTGAGCTCATACATACATCATTGCTTGGAAAACGTGTTGCAAGTTACCATGAGGCCTTTAATGGAAGTGTTTTTTGACTTTTGTTCCTTTCTGTCTTAAGATAAACTAAACTTTATTGCCTAGGAGAGTATAAGGCCTATAAAAAAAACTGCTCAAAATGAAAAGTTATATATGTATATGTATATGTGTATATATATGTTATGAGGATAGTATATTCATTTCCTACATGATCCTGCTCTAAAGGCTTATAAAGTTAATTTTAAGAAATTGTGGTGTTATGGGCCTTACAGATATTCAGACTCACTCTGCCATTAGTAGCATTTATTTTCCATGATTGAAGGGGAAAAAGGAAAGGAAGCTCAATAGAGCAGTACTGTAAATTTTAAAATATGTAAAATCAGCCTTTTCTTTCCTTTAAGCAACTATATAAACAAATAAACAAAAATCTGGGTGAGACATAGGGAAAAACTGGAAAATGTATCTTGGATGAGTCAGATAAACACACAACAAATACATCATCCCATTTATAGTTCTTGAAATACATTTTATATGGTGATTTTATCAGCATGTTTTATTGACATAAAATTTTTATAATATAAAATTCATCAATTTGAAGTGTTCACTTAAATGGCTTTGAATACATTCACTGTTATCCAACCCTCACCACCATATAACTCCATACTCTCCAAAAGAAACCCTGTATCTATTAGAAGTTAGTCCCAGTTCCCCAATTCGTCCACTAATCTGTTTTGTCTTTATAGATTTGCCCATTCTGGACATTTCATAAAAATGGAATTATATAATATATGGTTCAGATCTATCTTCTCTCACTTACAATAATGTTTTCAAGTATATGGTGAATTTCATCATATTTGAAGGTATTTTACTGGAATCTAATAAAACCATCTGCTGAGAATAGTGATACTGTGTAGAATAGTGGAGATGCAGCCTAGCATTGGGAAGACCTCAGTCCTAGAGCTGATTTCTTCATACTGTTAACTTCTGAGGACCTCAGTCTTGTCTGTTGTAAAAGGAAGGTATTAGATGAGATGATGTCAAAAATCTCTCCCTTTAATTTCTGTTGCTCCAGGAATCTCTAAGGTACAGAAACACATACTGCTTGTCATTTTGGGGGTGGGGGGAAAGGTGTTACAAAATCAATTAACTACATTTGAAAACTTCATCTCCTAATGATCCTGGAGACAGGAAATTTGGGACAGCTGCTATCAATAACACTTTGACCTGATTATAAACTCAGGAAGTCAGCACCAGTTTCTTAATCAGGAGTGAACTATAACAAGTTAGCCTAAGCTGATGTATGAGTCTGCTTTCCTCTAATTCTGAAAAGGGATAATGTAAGCACTGATTTCCACTATGACTTTCTCCCTGATAAAAAGCTTCAGGCTTAAAAAAAACTATTAGAAATTTGCATATAATTGCTGAGCTTTTATGCTTTAATTTTCCTATCCTTTTCACTACCACCTCCCTGTTTAGAACAATTCCAGGTGCAGAATTGACACTGGATATTTGCAGAATGAATAGTGTATGGATACATGAAAGTCATATCACTAGAAGCTGCTCTAAACAGTAAACACAAGACACATGTTGAGTTTTCTTCTCCATCCCTTCTCATAATAGACAGACTCATTAAGATAAAAAATCCACGTGTCCCTGGGAAAAAAATAAAAAGTCAAAACTAAAGGAACAATATCTGAGAACTAGAAATAAATTTATTTTAAAAAATTTTGATACAACAATAGACAGAGAACATTTAATATGCTGCTTTGTCACAGAAATTAGCACCAATTTATAGCTTAAATTACACAGAACAATAGTGTTATTTAAAGCATATGCATAGATTTGGGGCTGTATTAAAAATAAACAAAAACAAATATAAACAAACGTCACCAGGTTTGTTTTTACCATTCCCTGGAAAGAGATGAAATGATTATCATATGCTTTAAAAAAATTTTTTTTGCAAATATATATTATGCATTACAGACCAAAATCAAGAAGATTCTGGAAAGTTCCACACTGTTGTGCTGGGTTAATGCCCTTAGATACAGGGGAACTTTCCCAGAGTCCGTAGTCAGGCGTGGAGAGGAGAGCTGGTAACATTCAGGTCCTCCTCCTTCCTTGCTACCATCATTTCCACCCCTTAGTATGCAACCCTTCTCCTCAGCCTCTTCCTCTCCCTTCTTATAACCTCTATTTCCTACTCATTCCTTCCTTCCCACTCCCACCAGAACCATAAAGGCAGGAGTGACCAATTAAGGGGAAAAGGAAAATGACCATCATTTCTTTCTTTTCCCCTGAGTCCAAGTGCAATCTTGATAAAGCAGTGAAAGCCGAGATGAATATTACCAAACTCACCTGAGTTCGTATATTCTTTCAGTTACTTGGATTTCCCAACTTGATTAATTGCATTCACAATCATGAATATTTAAAAATATTCTAATATTTCCATTTGTTCTTTAAAAAATCAAACCATTCTCCTTTATGCTACCATTTGCAATTACAGTTGTGTTACTGCCCCTGCAGAAAACTGCAATAAATTTATCATGCCAACCAGGTTCCACACATAGTTCTAGACTTTCAGTTTTAAATAGTTTATATAGTTTTAGAGTTCCAGTAAGAAGTGGTGGCCCTTAAATTCTTTAGTCTCTAAACTTTTGCTTTTTTCCCCAGGATTTAACTCTTCTTTTCTTTGTCTAGAATCCCACCTTTCCACACTGCATAAGCCAGTGGATCACAAGGAATTGGATGGAGCTGGTATGGAGAATGGATTTGGCACATTCAGGTTCAACAACTGAGGATGCTTATGTCCTGTGCATTATAGGAATTCACCATCTAAGGTGAGAAGCCCCCTCCAAAATTAAGTATAGATTTAAGTAAGAGACTTTTATCATAACTTGTGTAAAATTTCTCATTAGACAAAACTTTGATAAATGAACAGAAATATAGCAAGCCAGTCACATTTTTATTTTCTGAAACTTTCTTAAACCATTTTTAGTGTCTACAGTACTCAAGTTATCATCATAAAAAGCCTACACCAAAGCTCCAATCTATTTGATAATTCATTTTAATTCTGTAGTTACACTGATGCTCATATAGCAAGTTACGTTTGGCACAACCATATTTTTCAGTGATGATGAAAAGAGGAAAAATTGTAATAAACATTTCACAAATAAAGTTCTAATTTCCTATAATTAAACCTTGATTTCAGAAGGGAGTTCTGTGAAGGATACAACCTGATTTGCGGCTATGGAAATCTTTCACTACTTGAGTTTATAAATTAATAAGATACTTTTCCATTAGAATCCTGTTAACATGACATCTCTGCAAATATTAAAGATATAAGAACTAAAATTGCATCAAAATCCTTTCCGAGAATACAGGCTTTCAAGGGCTCAGTTTTCAGCATTATTTTTCTTTGTTTGTCAGCATAGTTCATGGGGACACTCCTGAGGAGGCAGTATTTTTCTTCCATATGTCAACCATCATTCATAGATACTCCTTATTCCAAATTTCCTTGAGAAACACTAGTCGGTACAATAAATACCAAGGAAGATGAAGAGATTATGTTACTTCAAGTTTCTCATGATTCTGAAAGGTTGGGGAAACGCACTCTTTAGTTTTGAAATGGAACATTGCCAACATTCTTGCTGGAAAAGGAGACAGGTTTCATGAGTAGTGATGGGTAGGTCTCTGCAGTACAGGTAGACCCTGAATTCTCACCTGAACCAGACCTTTGCAGTTGAGCCTCCATCTGCATGATACTTCCATCTAAAAGAGAATTCTTCCCATCCACAGCTTCTACTTTTAGGTTTTACATTGAAAGGTCTCTAAAGGGACCGTTTGCAATTCAACGTTGGTTTAATGAATGGGTTGGGTTATCTTCCCTCAGATTGAAGTGCTAGGACCACCTGGCATGTAGACTTCAGAACAGACTCATTTGAGATAATGAGGATAAAAAAATCCAAGGACCGTGAAAATTGGTGCTACTTGAGATATGGAGTAGGATGAGGGAGCAGGTCTTCTGCAACAAGCAAATCTTATACCTTATAACACTGCAGGCATTTATTTTGAAAGATATTGAGATACAAAAATCGTATCTCATAACAAATATTCCTTTATCAATCTTCCTTAACTATTAATCTAGGTACCATTTTTACTGGATAGAATCACAAAGATGTACATAGCCAGTCATGATGATTTGTTTTCTATTGAGCAATCTTCATAAACCCTGTGAATAAATAGATGAGAAATCTCAATTTGGCATCTGTAGAGCCAGTTACATTAAGAGTTTCCTAGAACACATGAAATTGTGAGGTCTGCCTTTTTTACAGTTCTTTGTTTGCCATTTTCCTCCTCTTTGAACCAAAACACAGTTCCTTCCATGCTTTGGATGTTGAGGGGGCTCTCTCCTCCAGTTGGTGAAGGTGACAGGTTCACCACCAATCCATTCCCAGCGGCCAGTTCGCACTCGGTCATTCAAACCTAATGTGAGTCAAAAGGATGTGCCAAACAATTTTATCACATTTACACTTGGATATCATGTCTAGTCTATTGATCTAACCACAGTTATTATATGCCAATGGGGATTCAGGTTTGAGAACAAATAGTAGGAACTGGGCATACTATCAGACACAATTAAGAGTATAAGACTTTGGGGTCAGGCAAATGTGATTCAGATTCCAGCTCCACTCCTTGCTAGTTAAGCCTCTTTGGGAAGTTTATTTACCCTCCTTGAGTTTCCATTTCATCATCTATAGGATGGGTATGAAAATACATGTAGGGCTGTTTTGAGAATTAAATAAGAAAATGTATAGTAGACTCTCCACATGTGTTTAATAAATGGCTGTTAACATTAGTATGCTTATCTTTCCACACATGGAGCTCTTCTCAGGGAAACAAGCATTTTCTTGTCCTTTGTTCTTCTTCCACATTCTTTAAATGTCTTGGTTTTCATAGTCGAAAGTAACTTACAATATATATTTTTAGTCTGGAGGTTAAGATGTTTCAATCTGGCTATAATTCCAATAAAAAAGAAATGTTTTTTCTCTTCTCGCCTCTCTACCTGTACTGGCGATTGGTGCGAATTGCATTTTAATGTTGTAAAGCTTCTGTAATGTTTTCATAAAGAAGCATTCTACTCCCTCACTCTCATTTACAGCAGAAATAAAAAGGAAAAAAATAAGGAGGGAGTCCCTGTTAATACCACAATCTAACATTTTCCAGCTCAAATTTGGCCATGATAAACAACAGTCTTAGTTACAGAGTATGTTGCCCAATTTTCAATCAATATTTTTTGGGTGAAATCAACTGAAATTTTTTTGTTTAGAAATACCCTGTGTTCTTCTATATTGTTTCCTCGCGTTATTGACCAGATAATACTATGCCTAAGTACTTTGTGAGTACAAAGTCTTAAAATCCATCATTACAGATGTAGTCAAAACTTATGTTGCAGTCCAACTCAATACTCTCAATTCATATCTGATTTAAAGACCTACTGAGTATTATAGAAATTTTCAGAAGCCAAGACTGGCTTTATCATAATCCCCTCAAGTATAGTGATTCTAAGGAGAAATAGTAATAAAACTGACTTTGATGTGCCCAGAGATTCTGTTTCTAAAGCACCTTGTAAAGATTTGTTATTATTGTCAAAATTAGAGAAAATATTGAAAACTTCAGAAACCAAGAATTAAATTAAAAGCACTATAATTCCTGAAAGGAGGTAAATCATTTCAAACTCTTTCGTATCTGTCTATGTTCATAATATACTTCACACACATGAATTTCTTTTTTATTCTCAATTATTTCATACTTCATATGGCTGTGGACTTTACTTTTTCACTGAGCACCTTGTCACAAATGCAATGCATTATATATTTTGTGTATAACATATATCCGACATATATTTGTTGAATCAATTAATAAATAAGAATAAGGCATTTTTCATGCCTTTAATAGTTAACTCCTTATAAAAGCATTAATTATTAAATGTGCTTTGACATGGCCATATTATAATTTTGCCAACCCCTGCTTACAGACATTTCTAATTTTTAAAATTTCATTCCACTGGATTCTCTGAGCTATCAGTCTGACCACATTTCTAATTACTTTGTGGAACAGATGTCTGAAAAATAAAGTATTGTGTCAAAAGGCTTAAGATGAGTTTTATTTTTTGGTGCTAGAGATTGGTGCATGCTAAGCACATACTCCACAAGCTACACTCCCAGTCCTCAAGGTGAGTTTTAAAAGATAGGTGGTTAGACTAACCATCTAACCACTGCCTGTTATTTCAAACCACAATTACTTGGTTAATGGAAGGAAGCGAAAGATGTTTGTTCCTATTTTCTTTGTGTTCTTGCCTCCTTCCTCAGCACAGCCCAGATACTTGCCTATCCAAAAGGGCCTCCTTCCACCAATGTCCCAAAGCCACTGCATGTGCTGCCTGGAGAATATAGTTACAAGATTGCCCAGGTGTCTACACACAAACAAATGAAAATAAGAATGTCAGCCACAGTTAGTTAACATTTCTGCTCATATGAAATGCATACCATAATAAAAATGAGTTTAAAACATCAAAAAGGTATATACATGTAGAAAGCCTTTAACACTCCAAGATTTTAACACTCTATTTTTACTTTCATGAGTGTCTCTAGGGTGGTGTTGGGTGACAGTAAGGAAAATGTTTTTATAATATTTGGGATTTAAAGCACAGTTCAACGAGTTTTAAGTATCTTTTCTAAAATAAGCAACTGCCCACTTATAAAGATTAATTACTTAAAGCCAATATGCTATTTCTCTCATAAGAAATTTTTTTTAACTGGTATCAATTTGTCAATTTATTCAGTTAATTTGATCAGTAAGGCAAGCCAATTATTAAGATAAAATGACTTGGGGTCTAAATTTTGAGTGTGGTATGTTTACCCAATAATTATGACCCTTTCATTATACTCAGTGAAATATGTCTATCCCCCATTATCAAGTCTTCATAAATTTTATAGAAGCTAAAGCATCTATTCTTATAAGTGCATATAAAAAATCTCCCACAAAATAGAATTCTCTATGCATTATTTTTGTAGCTAGTTGAATTATGCCTATAAGGAATATTTTATTTACCTAATTCTCCAGCAGTACTTATTAAAAGCTCCTTTAAAATGATTTACAATAAAGTCAACAGATTATATCGTTTCTTTAAAAAATGTTTCAAGAAACAAATGTACCATGTATGCATGTATCATACATATTGTGTCCCATAAATATAAATAATGGTTTGTCAATTAAAATAGAATTAACTTTAATATTGGATAATTTTTTAATTTTTTTCAAAATTTAAAAAGCAGGGGCTGGAGTGGTGGCTCAGCTGTACAGCACTTGCCTGGCATGCACGAGGAAACAGGTTCAAACCCCAGCACCATATACACCACCAAATGTTGGATAAACAAAACCCAAATGAAAAAATAAATAAAATTGGTTCTCTCTCAAAAAAAATTTAAAAAGCAAATAAAGAATCACCATAATTTTCTGGCCTGGTCAATATCCAATGATATGAAAATAAGTAGGATACAAAATTAGCAACACTTATATAGGGTTCATGACTATTGCACTAATTTTTATTCATTTCATCTATGCCTTTCCAAAGTATGGATTTATTTCTCTGTTTCTGTCACAAATGGCAAACATAATTTATGTGTTCCTTAGTGATTTTTCCCCACTACTGTCAGTGCTTTGCTGTTCTATATTGCAATGGTGACTTCCAGGCTCCTGCGATATATAAAACTCTGTCCCTCTACCAAGCAACTGAATTTGGGTTTTATGACTTAATTCTGATCTCATTATTTACTGTCAGCTCCTATCTGACAGTTACAGCAGGTATGATGGGGCATATCTCCTTCCCTTTCTCTCACATCGAATATGATCATTCTACTGGGCTGTGGGCTTAGAACAAAGAATATCAAAGTCATGGTAAATCCAGGCCAAGGAAAGGCTTGAGTGTCCATCTCAATCAACATGGGATACTGGACAGAGCCTGGGAGATGAGGGCACCACCCCTGCTCTATCCTTTAGACCTGAGTGAGCTCCCTAATTTCCTTATTTAGCCAATTTCCTGACTGAAGCTGACCAACCTCACATCCTCCACTTCATCAGGAAGTAACATTTTTATTCAAGGATATTCAGCATTTCCTCTACTTGAAGATTCCTAAACCTATCTTAAAACAGACTTTGTAAGATGTGTTTTAGATGCTTAAATATAATTTCAGTTTTCTTTCTAACTCTCCAAAAGGCAAAAAGTCCCAAAAGAGCCAAATGTACCTCAGATTGGGAAAGTGCTAGAGCACAGTTATTTCACAAAGTAAATATTTTGGTATTTGCATGTTGATTATTTTATAAAAATACCATTCATGGGGCTAGAGTGATGGCTCAGCGGTTGAAGGCTTTCCTAACATGTGAGGAACTGGGTTCAAACCCCAGCGCCACATACTCAACTAAGAGAAACAAAGGACAGATGGAAAAAAAATAAAATTGATTCTTTCTCTATCATTCTCTCTCTTTAAAATAATACCATTCATTTCTCTATCATTCTCTCTCAAAGTACAGAATTAAAAACAGAAATCTCAATTTTTCTAGTGATAGAAATAAAGAACTACTTCTTTAAAAAGGTTTTGATTAAGTGTCAATATATTTCAGGGCAATTGTTTAAGGATTGGCCAGCAGGGGTTCCAGACACTCCTGTGGGAAGACAAAATGGTTTCATAGATAATGATCTATAATAATAGAATTACCAATGTACAGTGACTGCCTTAGGAAACGAGCAGATGAGATTACAATATGTAAATTCAAGAAATGCCTAATCCAGGAGTCTGGCTCCTTTGGGTTAGAAAAATAATAAAATACCAACAAGGAGGAAAAGAGATTGGAGATAAAGATTGGGTTGAGCTGGTAATCTGATTAGGAACAAGGGATGAAGTAAAATTTGCTGTTCTTATTGAAACCTGGGCATTATAAATGACCCTCTGTAAAAGATCTGCTGGAATATACACTATTGTGGAAGACCCAAGAAACAGCACAGAATCAAATAATGTCCCTAGGACCTAAGCATACCATACGCATACTTACTCTAATTACAGAATCTAAAACCATCTTATAAAATATGTAATAAGAAGCTAAATCTCGGGGCTGGAGTGGTGACTCAACATTTGGAGCACTTGCCTGGCAAGTGTAAGGATCCAGGTTCAAACCCCAGCACCACACACACAACTAAGTGTCTGAGAAATAAATGCCAGATGAAAAAATAAATAAAAATTGATTCTCTCTCTCTCTCTCTCTCTCTCTAAAAAAACAAAAAAGAAAAAGAAGGTAAATCTCCAGGTTATAAAATGTTAAACTGTGAATTTGACCCAGAAGAACTGACAATTCCCAGGGGATTTAGGACAATTTCCATTTTCAAATCAACAGAGTAAAATGAAGCAGAAAAGTACTGAATGAGAGGAAGCAAGGAGGACCAAAGGATAAATAAAAAATATGCTGAAGGGGAGGAGGAGGACTTGGAGCCACATGAAAACTTACACTGAGGAGGTGGTCTCACCACCCATACATGTTCCTCCTAGAATGGTTAACTTTTACTTTAATGTGTCTTTAATCAGCTGGTAGACAAATTTTGAAATGTTTGTAACTGGTACATACCAGTGTAATCATTCTTCTTGTCCTTTTGAAATATGATGCATAGTGAAACACCATGCAAATACAATCAAAGGAAATATTAATGTCCACTCTTTCAATTAACAGTACAAAATTAGAAGTTTTTAAAGATATTTTAAAAATCTCAAACCATGTGTATTTTCTTTACTTCCATTACACACCCTGGAATACCATCAGAAATGGTATTTGAGAGATATTTTAGTTTTTGAATCAATATGTAGATAGGTAATGTATAATCTTTTTTGAGAGACAGGGAGAGGGAGAGAGAGAAGGAAAATCAATTTTATTTATTTTTTCATTTGGCCTTTGTTTTTCTGACACTTAGTTGTGAATGTGGTGCTGGGGTTTGAACCTGGGTCCTTGAGCAAGGAAGGCAAGCACTCCAACTGCTGAGTTACTGCTCCAGCCCCAGTAATGTATAATTTGAAAATGCTTATTTTACTGATAAAGAGTTGTTTTTCTGAACTATAGTGGAAAAGCTCCAGTTATCCTTAAAAACTTCCTATTGTTCTCAGAGATTTCTTATTTTACATCTAAAAAGAAGTCACAATTTTACAGCTTAAAACAATTCCCTGAAACTGGAGTTTATCAAAATAACTTCAAAATAATTTGAGTAATTGGAGTTCTGCGTGTGCTTATGAAAATCACATTTGATCTGTTTGCTATAATCACTCTAATAGATGTAATCCCCTTGAAATAGTAGGGACGGCTGGAATTCTTTAGGTATCATCATGGATTTCATACTGGTTTATTCCAGAACAAAATGTCTTTCAACTTATAGTATTTCTTTCCTTTTTTTTTTTTAAAGGGGGGCAGCAGCGAGAGAGAGAGAGAAAGAAAGAAAGAAATCAATTTTATTATTTTTTTAATCTGGCCTTTATTTCCCTGACACTTAGTTGTGTATGTGGTGTGACCCTCGGTCCTTATGCATGCCGGGCAAACTCTCCAATCACTGAGCCACTGCTCCAGCCCTACTTAGAAATGTTCCAGCATTTCTAAATCCCACTTATTTTCCAAGATAAGCAATCAGCAAATATTGCTTGCCACTCATATTTTATATTTAGGTCTGGGGAGCTTCTTAATTGGACCTATATAGTAAAACATCAACTCAATAAATGCTAAGTCCTGTCTTTAAATTCGGTACCTTTCTTATTCTTTGCAGAGGTTGATGGGAAGTAGATGTGGTAAGGAATGATCCTATGATTATACAACATTGTTGGTGTAAAATGTAGTATTTCAGACTCATAATATAGGATAACTGGATCTGGAGAGTTATTATATATTTCTCTGATAATGTTATTGGATTGTGGGGCTAATACTGAAGAATAGTACTTAAAAATATTGTCTGGTGCTGAAGGTTTAGCTCAGTGTCAGAGCACTTGCCTAGCATGTGTAAGGTCCTGGATTTAATCACCAGCACTGCAGAAAATAACCAACCAACTCATGCCCACCAAAGTGTGGGTGGTCTGATCTAGACATTCCAGCTCAGTAAGCGCCCAATAAACATCTGATGAATGAATCAATCTATAAACTCAGAACTTGATTACCTTAGGTTTGCCTTAAAAGGTTAAATCCAAAGATGATTTTGAAACCATAATTTAGTAACAATATTAATACTTTCTTTGCTATAGGAGACACAAAACTTTCAACACATAATTTTCAACACATCTTTAGATTAACCCATCACAAAGTTAAAATAAACTTGTTTGTTAATACACCTGTGATGAGAAATCCCATGTACTTATGGAACTATTTTGGAGATTCTTATGGAAAAGTAAGACCTATCTCTTTTGTTTCCTTGCTTAGATGACCATAAGTGAATGATTTTTCCTTCCTTGAAAGTTTTTTTTCATTTTAATCTGTAAACTGTAGCTAATAATACCTGCTTCCCTCACAGAAGTAATGGGAGGATCAAATAAGCAAAAACAGGTGAAATAATTCTGTAAACTATAAAGCACAATATAAAAGTAAGGTATTATTGGCAAGAAGGCATGTAGAACTGGGTCAGGCTAGAGTAGGTCATGGGTGATAGTACTTAAAACCAAGTTGCGGATGAAATCTTAGGTCAAGTCTGTGAGGAAGCAGGTAGGCTTTTAAATTAATTTGGGCCTTAAGTTTATTATTAGTAAGATTAAACTGTACAATATCAATAGATCAATGAAGAAACTCTATAATTAGTGTTGCTACTTACCACTAAAATTTATAATTAGACTGATTGATGATAGTAATTTTATAAAGGTTTAGGGAGACTGATGTAGAGTTGTCAACAAGAAAGTATCAACAGTTTTACTGTCAGTTGCCAGTTTTATAAAAATGATTTTTGACACCAAAAAAGCTAGAAGATCATCATCTAAGAATAAAGAATAGTCCTTCTAATTAAAGGTACTTGGCAACCATACACCAATACCTATGAACGAGCAGAAAGATCTCTCTCAACACAGACTGTCCTTATTTTCTCATGACATTAGGATTCAATGAAAACTTCCCTGGAGATCAGCAGAGTTACTGGCATTGTCCTTTGAGAACCACTGGAAAATGACCAATAAAATAGCTTCCAATCTCAAAGTTGACAGGGTGGAGTAGGGGGATCTATTCATCTGCATTTCACCAGCAAATCTCTCTGCAACGACCTAATCTTGATAACTTTGACTGGAGTATAGCTATCCTTGCCCTCATTTACTCAGTAGAGAAACCTTAATTATCCTTTTGGTAGCACATTGCAATCTTCTTCTTGTTAGTTCAGCTAGTTTTGGTTCTATGTGGAAGATCTCTCCTAGAGGAGGAAATAAGACCCATACCCATGCTCCTGCCTGAGCTTCCAAAGCATTCAGATGATCTTGAAATAAAAGTAGGACATATGGTTAATTTTATCAAAGAAGGACTTATTTGTTCTTTAACAAATAGCACTACGTGAACATGTAAATTAAAACAATTATTTTTTAAGATTTTTAAAGATTTTATGCCATCAACTTATCAAAAACTATAAAAGCTACAGGTTAGCCTCTGTTGTGACTCTACTTAAAATTAGGGTATGAAATATAACAGAGAGGGAAATAGTGTTATATGCCCAGTTTATAAACATTTTATTAAATAGTCAACAAATATAAGAAAAAATGTTCAACATCTCTAGCAATTAGAGAAATGCAAATTAAAACTACACCGAAATTTCACCTCACTCCAGTTAGGATGGCAATAATCAAGAATATGAACAATAAATGTTGGCAAGAATGCAGGCAAAAGGGTGTACTTATACATTGTTGGTGGGACTGCAAACTGGTACATCCACTCTGGAAAGCAGTATGAAAAAAATTAAGAATGGATCCACCATTTGACCCAGTTATCCCACACCTTGGTAATATATCCAAAGGACCAAAAAGCAGCATATAACAGGGATGCAGCCACATCAATGTTCATAGCAAAACAATTCACAATAGCTAAGCTATGGAACCAACCAAGGTGCCCTTCAACTGATGAATGGATAAAGAAATTGTGGCATACTCTGGAAAGCAAGGTGGAGACTCCTCAAAAAACTAAGATTGGAGTCACCTTATGTCCCAATTATCCCACTCCTCAGTATTTTCCCAAAAGACCAAGACCGACTGGCATACTATAGAGACACAGCTACATCAATATTTATAGCAGCTCAATTTACAATAGCTAAACTATGGAACCAACCCAGATGCCCCTCGCTGGATGAATGGATTAAAAGAGTGTGGTATATAAATACAATGGAGTTCTACTCTGTTTTTAGAGAAAACGATATCATGGCATTTGCAGCCAAATGAATGGCGATGGAAAAAAAATGATGCTGAGTGAAATAGCACAAAACCAGAGACTTAAGGGCTGAATGTTTTCTGCCATATGTGGAAGCTACAGTAAAATCTAAGACAGAATGAAAGTTAGCCAAGTTTAAATAATAAATTCAACATAGCTGAAATTTCACATAAGCTGGGAAAACCATAATTATGAAGGAAGGGGGAGAAGGGTGGGAGGTATGGGGGGAGGGAGGGATTAGGGGAGTTATAAATGCAACTGGGAACTCTCAACTCCCATGAGAAGCCTAACTATACACAGGCAGGCAGAAAAACTCAGAAATTTCAAAAATTAATATACATGTATATGCTTATTTCTATCTATAACATGGGGGTATTGCAGAAGAGACATGAGAACGGGGAGTGGATGAAATGGGGAGATCCCAGACTTGGATTGACCTTAATTTACTTTGTCAATATCCATGTATGCATGAATACGTAACAATAATTCCTTCCCGTATATAAGACTATGTCAAACCAAAAAAAAATGTGGCATATACACACAATGGAGTATTATTCAGCTATAAGGAAGAACATTATGTCATTTGCTGTCAAATAGATGAAACTGGAGGATATTGTGCTGTGAAATAAGCCAGTCTGGAAAAAAAAAGAAACAAAGGTCAAATATTCTCTCTGATATGTGAGAGTTAACCTGAAATAAGGAAAAGAACTGAGGAATAGTCAAAGGGGAAGGAAATGGAGAAAGGTGTAATGAAATAGGGAAAGTTAATGGGAGGAATCAGACTTAACTTGCTCATGTTCATATATGAACATATGGTGAATCTTATCTATATAACATCAAGTCACTAAAAAATAAAGCTAGTCAGTAAACAACAGAAATACCAGTATAGGGAAGAGTAAGGAGGGGTGTCAGGAAATCTGGGGACTGAATTAGAATAAGTTAGACTTATTCCATATCCATGAAACAGTTACTCAGAGAATAAGACACAGAAACTTTCTATCACTCTAAAACATTATTTGATGCTGTTTACTAGTCATTTCACAATGCTGTTGATGATCATTTGTTAATATTATCATAATTAATTTTCTTATCTATATGTATCTATTGCATAAGGCTGTTTTCTCTGCATATTATTTTGATTTAGCTACAATTCATCCACGTTGTTAGACGTTTCAGCACGTCATTGCATTAAATTGCTTATAAAAAAGAATTTTCATAAAAAACAATTCATTCTCTTGATGATGGAGAAAATATCATGTACTCCTACAAATCAATAACAAAAAGACTAATAACCCAACTATTATTACTATGAAAAGTTATCATGAAAGTCTTTCACATTTCTTAGCATATTTTTTATTTCTCTTGTTTGAATACCTAGGACTAAAATTGCTAGGTCACAAGGCACATACCATCATAAGAAGCTGCCAGACATTTCTGCAAAGTGGTTCCACCACTGTATGCATCCATCAATAATACATAAAAAGTACTTGCTCCGTGCCCTCTTCAGCATTTGTGTTGCAATCTGTATGACTTTAGCTATTTAGCAAGTGTGAAGTGGTATTTCGCTGTGGTTTTAATTTTCATTTTCAGATATCTAATTGCACTGAGGACCTTTTCATTTACTTATGAACCAACTGCATATCTCCTTTTGAGCGGCCCTTTGCTATTTTTGAGCTTTCTTTTTGTTACTGAGTCACAGGAGGTTTTCTGTATTTTCTGGGTTCTAGACCTTTATCAGACACATAGTTTGAGAGTAGCTTTTCCATGACTTGCCTTTCATTTTCTTAATGGTGTCTTTGAATGAGCATACCTTTTTAAATTTGATGAAGTATAAGTTCTGATCAATATTAACCAGAAATCTCTCTAGTCTCAATTTTCAGCTGTAGAGCAAATTAGTTTAATTGTGTTGTTTGAACAATGTGAAGGTTGGATGTGAAAAGGAGGAGGGTCAGGGATGGTTACATATACATTTTAAAAGTCCTTCTGGCCTACATAAATGTTGTTATCATCTGACTACAGTTTATTCTTCATTGAATAAACTATTTCCCAATGAGTCTTCATCTAGCTTGTTAAGCTTTATAAGCATCAGTACCTCTCACATTGCCAGAGGCCTGATGCTGTAAGGCCTTTCATTACTATGTATTTTCAAATCAATGGGCAGAAATCTCTGTCACCTAAATTTAAAAAAAAAAAAGATATCACAACTTGAAATACTGTTGACTCAGAAGAACTCCCAAGACTTTCTCAAAAAGATCAACACAGAGAGACAAAAGGAAAAAAAAAAATGAAGGAATGTGGCAATAACACAAAATAGAAAAGAGCTAAGTCAAAATACATTATCAAGGTCAGTCACAAATCCATTCTAAAATACAAGCCCCTCTAGGCTGCTAAAACAAAGTAAGACAGAGATTAGTACTGTTGAATGAGTGAGGTTGTCTTGCAGTTCCATGAGAAAATAGAAACCATGAAAAATAATATCAATCAAATGTAAAACAGGGTTCCTTACTGTTCCCTGCAAGCTCGGGTAGCCATGGTCCAGGTGCCTTTCTGCTTTGTGATCAAGGAATGACAGTAGCCTGAGTGAAGGTGCCATCCAACTGGGCAAGATTTATCTTCTGCCTCCTGAAAAATAATTGTCCATTTTCATACAACAAGGGACTTTACAGTCTACAGTCTGCCCTCAGCATAAGGAGTCCTATCAAGCTCCTGACTTCAGTACAGCATTGTCATCCCCAGAAACAGTCACCCTAACACCATTCTTTTTTAAGAGAGAAGATCAAGGAGAGAGAGACAGAGAGAGAAAGAGAGAGAGAATCAATTTTATTTCGTTTTCCATGTGGCTTTCTTTGCTCAAACACATGGTGCTGGGGTTCAAACCCATGTCCTTGCGCATGCCAGGCAAGCACTGTAACCACTGAGCCACCACTCCAGCCCCAATACCATTCTTCATAATCAAAAATGCAATGGCTTTCTATAGAAAACACTACCACAGTAAGCAAAGTTTCAATGTTATGCATTTTTGTTTTTTAAAGACAGAGGGACAGTGAGAGAGAGAAAGAAAGAATCGATATTTAGTTTTTCATGTGGCTTTCTTTGCTCTAACACTTTCTCGTGTACATGGTGCTGGGGTTTGAACTTGTGTCCTCACTCATGCTAGGCAAGTGTCATAACCAGTGAGCCACCACTCCAGCCCATGTTACACATTTTTTAAAGTCATCTCTATTTAGTAATGTATTTTGTGGTTAAAAACAACAACTTAGGGGCATCTTTCCTCTTGGCATTCTAAATGTAACAAGGGCAGGCAGGGAGAGCATGAATTGGTAGCCACACACCAGACATGCTACTAGCTCATCACAAGACACACTGCAGGTAAAGGTGCCTGGCAGTTCAGCTTGTTTCCCACCTTTGTTTGGGGGCTCCAGGCTTTCCAGGTGATCCCATCACATTGATATAGCTTTTGGATGCTTTCTTCAAAATGGAAAAGTCCTTTTAATTCCACAGTGCAATTCTTTGGAAATGAGGGCAACTGGCCCTATGGGGAGAAAAGGCAATTTGGAATTGACTTACCGTAAGTTGAGGATGTCTCTACCTCCTTTAGGTCTTCCTTTTTTGGGTAACTATTTATTTTGAGTTTATGTTGATTCCCAAACTTTGAGACTATTTTGTGAATGAAGTGCATTTGTTGCCCCACTGACAGTTTGTAAATAGGAGGGAGAAAAGATTTTCATACCTGTCTGGGGAAGTGTGAGTCAGTTGTGGATTCCACCTTATCTGCTGAAGGCAACTCTGCCACTTTGATTGTCTTTTGTGGCTGACTAATAATGGATATTTTGGCCTTCCCTCTGTGAGGTGGGGCACTGTCATCTTCCAGTTTCAAGGAAACCATCCCATGATACTTGAGGAGAGCAAAAAAATAACAATGAAGACGACACTAAATTAGCAAACACAAACTTTTGTTATAAAAATGAGCAATTTAAAAATTGTACCAAAGCAAAATGATGAAAGCTTTTTTTCCTATCTACTCAATCTTCTAAAATAAATTTCAAAGTAAAAATTCTGGATAAGTGCATAAATAATAGCTTCACTAAACATTTTGCATCCATAAATATAAGAAACTTAGCAGTTCTCTGACTATGCTTACGTTATAGATGATGTCTGTTCGATTTCTATAAACAGATGATGGGCGAATCTGAAATCACCAAAGGACAACATATGAACAAAATTGACTTGAATAACAATTAGCAATAGAGTAAAACCTTTCCAGTAAAAGCTTGTTAATGTCCAAACATTTTAAAAAGATGATTACTAAGATTTTTCATGCCTAATCATTGGGATTTTAAAAGGCATTAGTTCTAACCACAATAGATAATTGTTGTGTTGATTCATATATACATGGTCCCAGGTAGGGAGAAAAGATAACTATTTTTTTAAACACATCTGTAGTACACAAAGAATACACACACTTACTCTTGAGAGTGTGACTACTTAGGATGTTGTGCTAACAAGGTCATAGCCATGGGTTTCACACCCAACTGCATCACTTAATCTCCTTTTGTTCTAGGGTCACTGATTATTCCTTGTTTTGATCACAAAAGGAACCAAAGCAGAAATCCTATGGATGAATCAAAGTCTCTTTCACCTCTTTTAGAATAACTAATGAAGTGAGGTGGCATCATTATTTTTTGCATACAAAAGGCACTGCATGACCATTCTAGGAACCGTGGCCCTCACTCACTTTAAGAACCCACACAGCTTCTTAGTGTTCCAGAATACTTTTTAACACTATTGCACACATCCACTCCCACATGGTCCCTATCCTTACTGCTTTGCCGTTCCCGTGGGTCCTAAGCTTCCTTTGAGAAGGAGTTGCAGAATCAAAGCCCCGCAGGGAGTCTCTCCTGGTGGTCACTAGCTGCTTGGAAGATGGAGGGGGTCTTCTTTCTAGGTGAAAGGAACCAGAAGTGGTGGGCGAAGAAGACCCTGGGTGCACTGGGCGCCAAATGCCCTTGCTGCGGTTGAAGGCGTGTGAAGGATGGCACCGTCCTGGAGGCATGCAATACGGCAGGCAGTGAGTACATTTCACACAAACAGATAAGTGATCACATTGACACAGCTCCTGGAGCAGCTTGTCATTAAACTTAGATGGATGGATTTCCCACCAGATGTTGCCTTTTTGCCATTTGCCAGAAACTCCTTTTCTCTCCATCAGTTTCTGTCCAGGAAAGCAGCGCCCTTCTGCATTTCTATGCGGTGATTATACAGTCATGAAACTGATTTCACAAATCTCAAATGAAAATCATTGTCATGGTTTTATAGTCATTCTGCATAGTTGGGAAATAGCCTCACTTTTCTTCCTCGTAGAGTTCTTCTCAACATACCAGGTTTATTCACTGATCAAGTATTTTTCTACAAGCACTTTGAAAGAGTTGTTTTTCCCTGACATCCTACAGATAGAAACTGGAATTGTTTAAAGAGTCATCGAATGGGGGCTGGAGCGGTGGCTCAGCAGTTTCTGCACCTGCCTCACATGCACAGGGACGTGAGTTCGAACCCCAGTACCACCTACACAACAAAGTGAGCAATAAAGGCCATGAGAAAAACTAAACAAAAAATGGATTCTTTATCTCTCTCTCCCCCGCTCACTGTCCCTTTCTCTTAAAAAAGAAAAGACTCATGGAATCAAGTAATAGTTATAAAAACTGGCATTCAACTGTTACAAATCAATCTTAACTGAGCTACTTCTATAGGAAACCTCTCCAAATAGTATTTCTGGGAAGGCATAAAAAAAAAAATCTAAGATCAGAACCCTCATCTGGGTATTTTTGTTTGTTTATTTATGTGATATTTCGAAGTGCTGGGGATAAACCCAGGGCCTCACACATGCTAGGCAAGCACTCTTTCACTGAGCTACACCCCTGGCCTGGGGTATTCTATATTTCACTTAAAATGGCGTATTTCATATACTTTGTGTACTTAATGTGACCAGAAAATTCTACTGGGAAATAAATTCGGTGAGGAGAAAGGTAGAAAAAAGAGATGCTGAGGAACCATGGCATTTTATAATGAAAAGAGGATAATGCCCATTTCTATTATGGGTAAGGGAAGGAAAAAGGAGACAATAGAGTCCAGGTAAGAAAACAACACAGACCACAGGACCTGACAGGTGTAAAAATGTTACATGAGATGGCGTATGGTACTGAACACTTGTCAACTACTAAATAGACAAGACACTAGAAGGGAAAAAAATCAGAGCACCAAAACCATTCGCTGTTCTTTATTTTATTTGATTTGCAGGTTGTCCTTCAGCATATACTACCCAGGACCTGCTGGACTCTGTAACCCAAAATCATTCATTTACATTCTCCAGCTGCTTCTGAATCCCTGTGCCAGCTGCATCTTCACATCTATTTTTCTCCAATTCCTTCCCTTCTTAGAATTTTTCTGGTCACACTACTGTGGGGACTCGGATTTTAGGCATTGAGAGCTCTCTTTATCCGAGGAATATAATTACAGCCCTTCAAACTCTGGGGGAAAATAATTGTCGATAGATTCTCACCAATATTGTTTCCCCCTCGGTGAGAACAACAAACGATTAGGAAAAAAAACAGCCACGGTGCTGACTTGTTGCTTTTCTCAAGCGATAGTTCTTAGCAGGAGGAAAACCACATGAAGCAGAAGCTAGAATAAAGGGCCTGCATCATGACGGAGGCTGCTTTCTTGACAAGAAATTAAGCATTCTGATTTGAAGGTGTTATCAAGCACTTTGGCTGTTGAAAGCAAGCAGCCACGGCGCCAGGACCGCTCCTGATTTCAAGATGAGGATCAAAAGAATACCTCCTTTTGAGTCCAAAATTTTCACTGCAGCTTTTGTCTTTGTGCCAAGAACTGCATTCACAGGGGAGTTCAGAATTACTTCAAAGACCTCATCATCTTCCTCTAATCCGTCATAGGTAATTGCTATATTCCACATCTTAGTTGACATTCCTACAAGAAGTAAACATTTTAATTACTCTTTAATTGCTATTTCAATCACCTAGGTGTCAGAGAAATATATTAATTAACATGTCTACAGCTAGACTGCAGTAGCCTGAGTGAGCTATTGTGTTGCCACCAACTCACTGAAGCCCTGCTGTTCTCCCAAATACTATGAAAAGACCACATTTGTTCCTGGACAATGATGATTCGGTTTCAATGCAAACACTGTAACAAAAAGTAAGCCGCACTATTCAAGAGATGGAAAAAAAAAAAGACCAGTAGATGAGATCCAAGATGCAATCCCCCCCCACCTGTCCCTTCTCAGGAATAAACAAGTACTATAATCTTAAAATCTTAATAGTTTCACAATTCTGAAGATGTTGATGCAGACAGAAGTGATTATTGGATGGTACTTCATGCTATTCACGGAACCCTTGAAGTGATTGATTTCTAAAGACAGCTGCCTGCATCAGCTGCCCTGCTTTCTGAGTTTCTTCTAGTCCACAAATACTTTTTCTGATGACATAATATCCAGCAGTTTGATGTCCTCCTAGAGAGAATTCATGGGCTGGGCGTTCTAGAAATAGACTGGGCCCTTTATTTTTGCTTTTTTTGCCTGCCTTTATTCATGGAGTTATAGTCGAGCTCATTCACAGTAACTTTGTCAACTTAACACACAGGACAGTTTTGATGTTGCCAACACATCCTGGTGTTGCTTTGCCCACCTCAGAGACAAATACTATTAAGGCTGGAAAAAAATCTGACCAGTTTTCATGATGTGGATTGCAGAACATCTTCCTGCGTTTATTTAGAAGAGAAAGTGGAGTCAGGAAATAAAGAATGCTGTTTAGTGGAGAAAGTAGGCTCAAGTTTAAGGGGAAGAAAGATCATAAACTTATAGTTTAACTCATAGGGCTGAGTTTGAAAAGCTCTCTCTGCCTTTTACTCACTGGCCTTTCGAATGCGTTCACTTCCACAAATCTTTCTTTGTAAGGTAGCTAAACATTTTTCTAGCCTTCTCTTCTAAAAAGATGATGCGCTTTTTGTTTCAGATTGCCTGCTAAGATTTATGCCTCTCAATTGTCCCATCTATGTGACAGCCCTTTTCTTGAAGTTACATTTTATGTAGATCTCATCAAAGTCTCATTAATCTCCAACAGAATCCAATGGAAAGATGAAACTGTTCACTTATCCTCTTCTTGGCTGCTCTTAGAGGGCAAAATTAGGTATATTCAGAATGATCTTATTTTAAAAAGTAGACTGACAGCTCATTTATTAAACTTCAATATTGACTAAGTTCTTAAATCAATTATATTCGCAGTCTTTGCAAAAACAGAAGTTGAAGCAAGTAATATAAAATATTGCATAATTCCCATCTCATAGATGGATGTTTCAATCCATCAAAATATACATTTTGGTATTCAAGTGCTTACCTTTGCATTAGATGCTATGGAGAATACCAGAAGAATTACACAGGGCAAATTCTGAGCTAAAGGAATTTAAAACTTCTCAGAAGAGATTTTGGAGAGTTGGTTCTAAGACCTTTCTGAGATACCAAAATCTCATAGTATCTAGACATAACCTAGCTACAGAATATCTCTGCAGCCTTACGGCCTCTTGTCTACCGATGTGACTCTCTCTTCCAGACAGCTTATCTCCTCACCCTTCCCTGATCAAAGCCTCAACTTTGTTAACTTCCTGCACTTTTTAATGCACGTATCATGTTATATACATAACATAGTATCTAGATATAACCTATGTATATCCTCCTTTATATTCTCAATCAACTCTAGATTGCTTATAATCCCTAACATAATGTAAATACTATGTAAATAGCTATTATACAGTATTTAGGGAAAATAAGAACATATAAGTCTGTGTATGTTCAGTACAGATGCAATATTTTTCAATAATTTTTGATCTGTGGTTGGTTGATGAGGTGGCTGCAGAACCTGTATCTATGAGGACTGATTGTACCAGAAAAGTCAAATAACTGTTCAAAGCTATGTATGATTAGCTGCCAAAAGACATAGAAGAGGTGGTTTAGAGTATATGTATGTATGATCCATAGCTGGAAGGATATGGAGGGAGGAAACGGGAAACAGCATTAAAAAATGCACCCAGATACCCTTTACTTGATGAATGGATCCAAAAACTGTGGTACATATATACAATGGAGTACTACTCGGCTATTAGAGAAAATGATATTATGGCATTTGTAGCCAAGTGGATGGAGATGGAAAAATTTTGCTAAGTGAAGTATCCCAAACTCAGAGACTCAAGGGCTGAGTGTTTTCTCTCATTTGTGGATGCTAGAATATAAGCAGAATTAGTACATTAGATGGCTAACCTAACAATTACCTCAGCATGTGTGAATTCTTACATGATCATGGGGAACTGTGCTTAGGTTCCTAGGGGACACAGAGAGGGGGTTAGGGAGGGGGGAAGGGAATAGGAAGGACATCAAGGTGACCAGAGGGAGGTAGTATGGGGTAATCTAACCTGAGGGGAACCTCTGACTTCCACAAGAAGTCCAATTAACTTGGGTCTTAAGTAAAGTGAAACATGGAACCATGGGGAACCCAAAGCGGGAAACCATGGTCTGACACCAATATTGGCTTGTTCTGTCATTACACTTTTGTTCTTGATTGTATGATGATGAACCCCTCCTGTTGTACGATCATGTTTATTGAATAAAAAATTTTTAAAAAATGCAGGAAGTTGGGGCTGGATGGTTGCTCGGTGGTCACAGTGCTTGCCTGGCATGTGCAAATGTGCAGGTTCAAACCCCAGCACCACATACACAACAAAATGTCGGAGCAATGAAATCCACATGAAAAACTAAATAAAATTGATTCTCTCATTCTCTCTCTCACTATCCCCCTCTCAATAAAAAAAAAGTATGCAGGAAGTTAGCCCAGTTGAGATCTTGATTAGGAAAGGGTGAAGAGATTAGCTGTCTGGAAGAGAGAGCTCACATCGGTGGACAAGAAGCCATAAGGCTGCAGAGATATTCTGTAGCCAGGCTGCAGACAGCCCTGATACCAGGTGGTCAAATTCACACTTTAAACAACAGGCAACAGAGAAAGTTATTGAACGGAGAAGTGGCATTCTGAAAGTGGATGCAAAATGAACTCAAGAATGTTACCTGTGAAGGTTTGGGCACCAAGGCAGATAGGCAGAGAGGGAGACCACCCCTAGGCAGCCCTTGCAATAAAAAGAACATAAAAAAGATCAAAGTTGGACTATACAAAAGGCCCATGGACTCTAAGATCCTTAGTATTTACAGCACTGTTTTGATCCTCAAGCCCCATATAGTTAAGCATTATTTAAATAAAAATCCAATAAAATGTCTCCAAGCCCCAACCAATTGTCCTCTTATTTTAAGAATCATTTTGTAAAAATTATACTATCTTTGCCCCTAAAAGAAGAACCTTAAAATTTGTGTTGGGCTTTGTGGAACAGAACCAGATGTTTAGAGAAAGTCTATGTTGAGTTTCATTTTAGAGCTTCTGATTTATCTGTCCACATTTCAGCTTTGTTTCTAAGCCTACCAGGTGTGTGCATGGGACCCATCTTGTTTAGGTTAATGAGATTGGAAGTAAGAACTTCATTGTTGTTTCCCCTTCCTCTTTCATTCAAGGTGCAAAGTATTTGTTAAGTCCCTAAGATATACCTGCATTTTCAGAAGGCTTGAACTGATCCCCACCCAGTTTCCTCAAAACAAAAGGTGCTGAAGAGGAGCGAGAAGGTGTCATTGTATACAGACTTATCCCACTTAGCAGAGTAGGTGAATTCCTGGATATTGAAAGACATTTCCTCAGTATTTTTTAGTAAATGCCACATTAGAGATCTGTTCCTTTAGAAAACATTTTGACTCTTAGGAATGATGAAGTTTCAATTAAGAATACAGTGAACCTTTTAAGAACACATATTTTAAAGAAAAACAATCATTTTCCTAAGAGTAGTTACACATTCACTCAAGATTAGTCACAATAGCTGAAATGCGAGGTAGTCAGAATTCTACAATCTCACAATCCTTCATTGTCCTTGATTGCATGCTCTCTTTTTCTTAAATCATGGTAGCTGCTATTTTTAGATAAATGAATTGGATTGCTCTGGGGAGAAGGGCTGGGGATACCCGCCCCCAAAGAGGCAAGGATTAACACATGGTACATTTGCTGGACCTGCAGACATGGGGAAGTTTCATAACTGTTTCTGGCTTCATGAATTCCAAAGCAATGAACAGCCTAGCACATGGTTTTTAAACAATTAACAAGATATGTGTATATGATTTTTACATTTCTAAGTAATTTATAAAAGCATAAGACCATTTAGAGTCCCCAGAAGTCATTAGTGTCTACTCAAAACAGCATGTGAACTCTTCTAGACAAATAATTATTTATCTTATCCAGTGAAATTGCTAAGAGGTGGATTTCAGAGCTTCCCCTAGTGTGATATGTTCTAGTTCTTATCAATCCAAACAGAGCACCTGGTGGGCTGCTCTAAACCTAATGGAAGCCAAAATCACTAAGATATACCTGCATTTTCAGGTATATATTTGTTAAAGATCAGATCACTTCTGATCTTTAACAAACAGACATCAATATTTAAAAGGACATATGGCAAAGACTCTTGACTCTTAAACAGTGGAAAGGCTGGAAGTACCCTCACATGAAGAACAAAAAAGGCAGAATGTAGCCAGACATGGTGGTGCACATCTGTAATCCCAGCAGCTTGGGAGGCTAAGGCAGGAGGATCACAAGTTCAAAGCCTGCCTCAGCAATTTAGAGAGGTCCCATACAACTCAGCAAGACCCTGTCTCAAAATAAAAAATAAAAAGGGCTGGAGATGGTCAGGGGATGCTTATGGTATTTAGGCCATTTTCTTTTGCCTTTGTCAAAAACTTTATGTGTTAGTGATGGACAATGTCAAGTGTATAGACCTGGTGGAGCGTTCTCTCAGTGCAGAACAAAAAGTATAAAGTCACAGCCTTGATTGATTCTGGAGGGCTTTTCTTTGGAAAAATAATTCTGTCCATTTCTACAAGGACAGGGTGATCCATGTAGAACAGTGAGGTAATTCTCCTTGCCCCATCCGCAGAAGCCAGGGGAAAGGGACCAGCCCAGCAGGCTTCCCCAAAGGTGGGTAGATGCTTCTGTGTTCGTCCTCTAGCCTGGGGTTTCCTTCTACTTGCTTGAGTACTGTCTCACCCTGGGAAGTCTTCCAGGATTTTCTTTAGTTGGATAGTGGTTCACCTGTTGGTTCTCAATGTACTATAAATGTTGTCATGTTTATGTATCCCACACAATAGAACATCCTTGAGATTTGAGGCAGGGCACTATATACATATAACTTTTTTCTTTTATGCCCTACTGGAAATGGAACCTAGGTCCTTGCCCATGTAGATAAGCACGCTACCATTGAGCTACATCTCCAGCTCCATACCATACATTTTTGTTGTTGTTCAACATGGTCTGACACGTTGGAGGGAATCGTTGTTACATATTCATGCATACATGGATATTGACAAAGTAAGTCAAGGCCAATCCTACTCCGGGATCTGTCCCCTTCATCCATTCCCTGATCCCATGTCTCCTCTTTAATTCCCCATGCTATAGACAGAAATGAGCATATACATGTATATTAATTTTTGAAATTTCTGAGTTTCTCTGCTTGCTGTGTATAGTTTAGCTTCTGATGGAAGTTGAGTGTTCTCAGCTGTGTTGATACCCCTCTATCCCTCCCTCCCCCCACACCTTTTTTGCACCTAGGAAAACTTAAAATGAGGTCAGTGCTGTTTAATTAACTAATATTTTTTTTTTCTCCTGGAATCACCTCAGCTCAAACTATTCTTGGAGGGATAATTTAAAAATGCCCTTTAGGAATTCATGGAAATACAACATTCTAAAAATTTCCATCACAATGAGGCAGTTAGATTATTACAACTTTGTGCCTATACTTTAAATAATTTTTAAAAGACTTTTTTTCTGGATGACTTTGGATGTTTACTTTGATATTTTATATTTATTATTTCTTATGATCTTTCTTCTCATTTTAAATAAATATTACCTTATAATAAAAAATAAGAGAATAGAAGGTCAGATTCAAGTTCTTCACATTTGGAGTGGGGTGAGCTGGCTCTCTGAGGGCTTCTAGTTCACTGAGGTAATGATATCCTGTCTTCTCCACTGTCTCCAGACTTGCTCACAAAAACATGAAACAAGCTGTAGATACAAAAACCTACCTGGGTCAAACTGAATGAGCTTGGATGGAGTCACCGTGAAATCTTTTCCAACTGTAGCTGATACTTGGTTGACCTTAAGAGGGAAAAATGTCTTTTAAAAATAAAAATAAATATTCTATAAAAGAGAAACATTTATTCTCCTCAATACTAGGCTAAACGTATGCTCTTAAAACCATTTTTAATATAGAGTAGGGTTTTTTTAACCCTAATAAACCATTTTAGAAGTTGTAAGTATCTTTTTTAGAGTTAGTTTCTTATTTCTCCCATGATTCAATCATTGGAGAATGTTTGGAGAACAGATTTTAAAACTTAATTTTTCCTCTTTGTTATGAGCAGTTTTATTTCATTACCTTCCCTCCAACCCTCTTTTTAAAAAGAGCCTCAAAGGAGAGGAAGAGAGAAGTGAAGAGAAAGCATGTACTCCTGACAACCCGTATGATGGCCCATCAGCCTCTGTAATGGAGCTGCAAGTTCTGGGGCCCTGAAAACCTTTAGACCAGATTAACTTGAACAAGTGTGACCATTTTCCTGTCTGGATGAAGCCATTTCTCTTCACTGACACGAATGAGAGCTTTGCGGGATGGACAGACCCGCAAAGAGCTACATAATAGCAATCCACACCCAGAACCCATGGCTTTAGAGGGGCCCATCTAGTAAATCGTAAAAAGAAAAAAATTGCCCTAAACAGACTGTTGACTATGTCCCTGTTCCCCAGCTCCAGTACTAAAAACCAAGCAAGCAATTTTAGGGCTCTGAAGTCATGGACTTAAATTCCCCCCAGAGGGTGCCTAAATATGTGTTAACAAGTGTCACTAGCTGATTTGAAAAATAACTCATCAAATAAGATCCTGTGTAAGGGGGCTGGAGGGTTGGCACAACAGTTACAGCGCTTGCCTGGCATGTGTGAGGACCCCAGCAGCATGTATACAACTTATTGGAGCAACAAAAGTCACAAGGAAAACTAAATAAAACTGATTCTCTCTCACTGTTCCTTCCTTTCTCTAAAAAAAAAAAAAAAAAAAAAAAAAAAACAACAAAAACCTGCGTAAGAGGTGGTTATTATTTTTGTGGATTTTTGAGACTTTGAAAATGATTAAGAAAATGGATTTATATATTTCCACATCTTAAAAAGGAATGAAGTGAGTGCACAATTTAAAACTTTAAAATTCCTATTTGTGCGACTTCAGACAATGTCTCCATTTCAAATCAAAGGCCCTAACATGTATGTATTAATGGGTCTGCAGCAGAAATATTTTGCCAAGGAAAGGTAGTACCTTCTTGACTTCCATTTGTTCTTTGTCTACAATGCCAAGGCTCCCCCTGAACCTCCTTTCATTAGGAAAAGGCAGCCCATTGTACACCTGTATCTGCCATATGCTGGAAGTTATATTTCCCTGCATGGTTCTCGCATGTGCAATTACCTAGTATTTACCACCACTGAGTTTACAGAATCCTATCTGAGAGAAGCAGTGGTCAAAGGCAAGCTATTTAGAGAAATCAGCCAGGTGAACCAAACCATGGAAAACAGCATGGGGTAAAAGTACCTCCTCTTTCTGTTCCTGGTCAATTGGCCAATAAGCTTTTGTGTAAAGTGGCAGGTTATGCTTTGGGTAGAATGTCCCTGAAGAAATGGGGACCGTGTTTGGTGAAGACCTGCACATCATCTGGCAGGTCATGATGTTCCTTCATTTAAGTAAACATAAGGTCCCATGAAGGTTCTTTCTATCTGACAAGGTGAGTGGTAGTGTGGCCCAAAACTCCAGACTAGAACATATGGTACCTTCTATGCAGGATCCAGAGACTAGGAGAAAGACACCCAGGCAGATTCTTTCTTTTCCAGAGGTCATCTCCTGGAAAACTACAGAGTATACCAAGTGTTCTGCTATTTTTTAAAATTTTTTTAATTAGAAGTATATAGAGATACAATTGAGGGGGAAACATTATCAAACCATCAGTAACCAATATATATATACTTAGTTATCCAGGGGTAATGCAAAAACATGGATGACCACCTTGCTGTTTCCCCCAGAAGAACTCTTGCGTTAAATGGGTATCTCGTGGAGGAATGACATCAGCTTCTGAGATGGTTCCCTCATATTCCCACTCTCCAGACTCCTATGAGTTCTTCATACACCTTCTACCCTCCCCATCCCCCTATTACGCTGAGAATCATACAATTTGAACTTATTGTTAGGTTAGTATTTTAGTAACAATAAGCTACCAACAAGTTGAGGAAAAAGAGTACCTATGTCCACCGGCAAGATAAATACTAAGTTTGGACCCAGGCAAATTGAGGTACTCAGGTTCTAAGGTGACTTGACTTTGCTATTATAACTGAGACAACAGAGATGTCATTTCCCCCAAGGCGTAACATCAGTGCTCCTTTCATCAGATTGAGGAGGAGAGTCTTCCCATCACTTCTGTGTACACCCTTTTCAAATTCACCTTCTCTTGACGGTTTACTGCTATAATGACTTCTAAAAACCCTTCAGTTCTAGAAGCCAGAGGCTGTGCTCTGTGGTGATGTCAATGGAAAGGAATAGCAGGTTGACAAATGCAAAAGCAATTACCTGAAAATTCTGTAAAATTTGGGGTACCCTATTAATATATGCTCTCCTAATTCTGCATGATTGGATGGCTCTTAAGATAGTGTCGAGTTTCCCATTTTGCCTCATCCACTGCAATCATGGAAAGCAGTCCTGTTGAATACCATGAGATGGCCATCTGGGGACTGAAATTTGTTCTGGGCATACCACAGAATGCATTGTCTACGACTTTTCTTTCCAAAGTAGAGTTTAACATAGTTTTGCTGAATTCAATACAATCCATCATGAAATCAATTCTAAACCTTAATGAGTATGTAGAAACTAGGGGCTGGAGCGATGGCTCGGTGGTTACGGCACTCACCCAGCATGGGTGAGTGCGCAAGTACCTGAGTTCAAACTCTAGCACCATATGCACAATGAAGTGTCAGAGCAACGAAAGCCACATTAAGAACTAAATAAAGTCGATTCTCTCTCTCTCTCTCTTTCTCTCTCTCTCTGTCCCTCTCTTTCTTTAAAAAAAAAGTATATAAAAACTAATGAACATTTTTCAGTAAAAATGTGTTTGAAAAACTGTATCCAGGAGCTGAGGATGAGTGTTGCCTAGTGTGTGTAAGTCCTGGGTTCAATCACCAGTCCTGCAAAACAAATAAACATCTCTACATAGGAGTTGGTGAACCTAGATGAAGGATGGGGGAGACAAGGAAAGTTTGTGCTTAGAATATATAGAATAGTGTAACATCCTGTTGTTTGAAATTTCCTTAGTCACTCTAAATTTTGTTAAGAAAATCATCAAAGACACCAACCAACAACTTAAGTTTTAGATTGATAATTAGCATTTCAGAAATGTTACCTTTATACCCACAAAGGCTGAGTCCATGGAATATCCCCTTCTGGTAACTTGTAAGGGCAACATGCCCACATTCTCACAGACCTCATATTCAATCTGTGACCATTCAATGTGAGACCACTTCAACTCCAAACTGTGCACGAATAAAGGAAAAAAAGAAGAAGAAAGTAAAGAAATATTATCTGCATAATCAACACCTGTTGGAATTCTCTTCTAGATGGGAGACAGAAGACTAAGCCATTGGTTTCCCTCATATTGGCAAAAGTAATTGATCAACTTGTGCCAATGAAAAAAATCCCTTACACTTATCTGGTACAATCTAGTTCACAATGAACTTTTATTATTTTATTATCATTCCATTCCTACAATGACCTTGTGAGACACATAGCAAGGTTTAGAATTCTATTTTTAAAAATAAAGGTTAAAAGATTGCTTAAGATCCCACTACAATTAATGACTAAAAAGGCACCAGCAGTGGTCAAATTCAAGGAGCCATTTATTTTTTGGAAAAGACACTGATAATGAAATCTTATCTTTTGACCTTCCTCATTGGTACTGAGAGATCAGTTCCAGACACAAATCTTCTCTGAATTTGGGTTCAGTTTAATAATGAGTTATCCTTCAGGATGTGCCCAGCCATTAAAATATTCATAAGTTCTGTTACTGTTTTCTGTTCTTCTTTCTGTACATATGAATATGTATAGGGCTGGGAGTACAGCTCAGTGGTAGAGCACTTGTCTAGCATAAGCAAGGCCCTGGGTTCACCCCCACCCCCTCCACTGCAATACACAAACAAAAGATTAAAGAACTGAACTAGTAACATAGCTTGGAGGCAACAACATAGCTAGTCATCCCTCAATATGAATGGAGTATTGGTTCCAGGACCCCACCCTCACCCCACAGGTATCAAAATCTGCATGCACAGTCCCTTACACAAAATGATGCAGTATTTGCATATAACCTTGCCCATCCTCCTCTATGCTCTAAATTATCTTTTGTTTACTTACAAAACCTAACATAATATAAATGTCATGCAAATAGTTGTTTACTCTATTGTTTAAGAAATAATGAGAAAAGACTGTACATGTTCAGAGCAGATGCAATTAATTTTTTCTGAATATTTTTGATAAATGGTTGGTTTAATCCATGAAAATTGTGGGATGTAGAGGTAATTGAATAAATCTGATAAATAGAGGGTGGTCTTTTTTTCCCCACAGTATATTTAATGAATCCAATATTTGATGGAAATTTTCTTCATTGATCCTCATCAGCTAGAGAGTAACTCCTCCCCCTCACAAAAAAAAAGAAAAAAAGGTATTAAGAAAACCAAGCCTCAGAAAAAATTAAATAACTAGCTCAAAGACAAATAGCTATGGCAAAGCTAATAGGTAGCAGAAATAAAATGCAAGCATAATTTGATGCTAAATCTTTTATTCCTCCTCTACCATTCCTCTTCTAATTGAAATTCTTCGTGATTCTTGTTTGAACTCAAGCAGAGCAATACAATTCTATCTTTATCCTGCAATATTTCCCTTTTTGGCATGCGAGTTCTTGGAATATTTTACTTACGCCTTTCTCCCTAACCTCCTCCTTGCATTTTTTTTAACCCTCTTTATCCTTCTACAACAATATACAGAGCATGAGCAATCTTCACTGTGAGTATTGAACACATTTCCATTGCTTTTGTTTTATCCATTCCTCTTTTATTCTGGAGTTACAAACCTTTGGTGGTCACTGCCTTACTACACTTCCCAAACTTCTAACCAGATTTGCACTTTCAAGTTTAAATTTATTTTTCACAATTTCTTTTTCAGAGCTAGAAATTCTGGGTGTTACCATGTGGAATATGAGTTCACACATTTCACAGGCTCCCAGGCTTTCCTGGGGGTCCATTCACATCAGAGACTGTCACAATCACATCCTGTAAATGAAGTTCACTAGCAAAGAAACTCAGTAACACTGGTTCGTGTGTGAGGATCATGGGCCTAGGGGCCAGGGTAGTATGGGAGCATGGAATTTTTATAGGAATTCATGCATCTATATAAGCATATATGTTTATTCAATAGATACAAAGAGTTGTTACTGCATGCTAGATTTCATAAAATTCTTGACATGAATACGGAGTCTTTATATTAAAAGTACTGGAACCCTTATGGATATTTGATACAAATGAATTTAAATTAAGCATGAAACAGATCAAGAAATATAGAAATAAATAACAAAATTAAAGAATTGCAAGATAACAAGAAATAAGGTTAGCACAAATACCCATAGAAATAATAAATTGCAAAGAATTCCTAAAGGACCCAGGTAAATAAGAAAGGAAAAACATCAGCAAGAGAGATTGGGGAGAAGACAGAAAATGAAATGGGATGGAAAGAAGGGTGATGGGGGAAAGTGAAAAAGATACGTTTGGATGGATTTAAGCTAAGTCTTGGGTAAAGTTCAAGCAAATTTCAGTGTACTGAGAATCCATCCATTGCTGATGCTAACCATGACAGGCACAGATCCATCAATGCCATTCTGCAGATCCAAGAGACCTCGAGGCCTGAAACTAAGTGCAATTTGATTGCTGATGTAGATTCAGAAGGGAATAATTCAGAGTACAGTTTAGCTCCAAAGTACAAAGGTCTCAGTGTTTGGGAATGTGTGTACTTTTCCCTGATGCACCATCAGAGTGTTCCATAATGCTTATAGGATAAGGTTGTCATTACACAGTGTTCTATTTTATTTTCTTAATACTATTCACTACAAATAATAAAACTCTATTGAAAAGCCATGAAATTTAAGCCAGGCTATATATTTTCCAGGAAAAAAATTTAAATAGCAAAGCCCTTCCTAACCTACAGAATATGTGCAACATATGTTTTGAATGTGATCTGATTTTTTTTTCCAACACTATCTGAGATACAGTCTATGCTAAGACTGTGATCACTTAAACTGTATGTAAACACCAGGGGGAGAAAAGGGAGATACAGACAATCACTTGAGAATTGTCCCTGTAAGAAGCCACAGAATTATGTGTTTGGCATTAGGTAAATATCCAGAGGCAGGAATCCATGAGAGCAATCTGGAAAGTTCTGGATGTGTAGACATCATGTGCATAAGGTTTGGCTCATGTCTTCACGTTTTAATGATCCCTCCATTCTCCCATTACCATTGAGTAAAGCTCATTCTGTGGTCAGAGATAAAGGTTACCAAAACACTCCGTGTGAAACCATATGGCAAGCATTTCAAGTCATTCAGCAGGAGGTGAAAACTTCTTAAGCCCCTAGGCCAGGATTTCTCACCCTCAGCACTACTGACATTTTGGACCAGAGAATTCCTGTGGGAACCTGTCCTGTGCATATTAAAATGTTTGGCAGCATCCCTGATTACTACATGTTAGACATAGTAGTGCACTTTCCAGACATTGTCAAATGACCCTTGGGAGGAAAGTCACCCTCAGTGGAGAATGACCTCCATGACTGGTTCTGGGGTACTCAGAACAATAGAAAGCTAGTTCAGGGGCTGGAGTGGTGGCTTAGTGGTTATGGCACTTGCCCAGCATGTGCATGCACGTGAGTTCAAACCCCAGCACCATGTACACAGTAAAGTCTTGAAGCAACGAAAGCCACATGAAAAAATAAAAAAAATTGTTTCTCTCTCTATCATTATCCCAATCTCTTAAAAAAAAAAAAAGAAAGAAAAGAAAGCTGGTTCAAAGTGAAAGCTAAATGATGGTCCCCAGCAACCACTTTTGAAATGTAAGACAAAGCATGGAGGAGTGAAATTAAAATTGAATTAGAGATCATGAGATTTCTGGTCCCTTTGCTACTCACCAGGTATAAGAAAAACATCTGGACACCCAGTTTAACATTACAACTTTTTTTTTTTTTAACCAAAGCCTAGTGCCTTTGATCCACCTTATCTTGACCAGCTCTTTCATTTTCCAAAATACACATCATATATAATACACTGTCTAGTTTATTTGGATACTATGTATACTCCAAAGAAACACAGGTCTTTGATTGATGCATCCTAAGCCCCTTGCAGAATGTGTAGACATAATGAGTGTCCAACAAATATATGTTAACTAAATGAATGAATCTTATTCAGCCCACTGTTTCCTAAACTAAGTTGCTCATCAAAAATGTTTTCATTTTCCCGATCTTATTAACATCATCTTTCATACAGCTTGAAAAAAAGTTAGGCTAGAAGATCTTTACAAGTTCTTTTTAACTCTGATGTACTCTGGATTCTTTGACTACTATTACACCTCATTAGAAAGAAAGGTGGCATTGATGAAAGAACATGCCATTATAAACTGTGATTTCTTACACACACGTATGCTGTTTTCTTAGTGGGTGGGTGTGGTTCTCAACATTTGGCAGTTGTATGGAGATGCTGCTGCTTTGACAACTGTCAAGAGGCTGGTACCAGCATTCGCTGGGTAGGGGCCAGGGATGCTGCCTCACCAACCTGCAGTGCCCAGGAGGCTGACCATGCACAGAATTATCTGTGCCCAAATGCCAACAGTGCCAAAGTTGAGAATCCCCACTCTGGAGTAAGAAATCTGTACTTTCTGATATTTTATTTTGTGACTACTTTGATTTATATGAAAGAACCATGAACTGAAACATCTTTGGTTAAAACACCAGTTTTGGATTTGGGACATTAATCTAGGTTAATAAGAGCCTGTGAAAAAGGTACGTAGCCTCTATATGCCTCAGTTTCCTTATTTCCCAAAGTGTAACAATGATGAGTCCATACTTCAAAAGGGTTAAATGAACTTCCATGAGTCCTATTAACTATTTTGAGCTTCTCAGTCAAAGGCTTTATAGAAATTGCAATTCAATAATTATTATTATAAATACTCTTCATTAGTAATTAGGTATCATGACTTTAGAAAATAAAAATGTTAAAAAATATTTTTCCAAATTCAGTCTAACATTTGTCAATTCAAAGACCATACTGTTAAGCTCCACAATCTAATCCTTTGAACACCTGTGTTTTCAGTTTTTAATATTTTCTCTTGATAATAGGAAAACAGTGTTTAGCCAAGAAGCAGCATAACGAGAAACCTAAAGAAGCTCTTTGGAGGGAACACACCTTGCAACTACTTAATAGTGTGTGAATATGGTCAATTCCTCAGCCTCTCCAGGCTCAAGTTTTCATTATCTTAAAATAAGAATTATACTCAAGTCAAATGATTACAATTAAAATTAGTTAATATGCATAAAACACCTGTACACAGTGGGTGCTTAATAAATGTGATTTTCTTTTCCTTCCTCTGTGCTTTCCTAAGATCTAGTCTAGAGACAAACACGTTAACTCCCAGCTTGCCGGTAATGGGCAAGCATTAGCAAGCCAACGGTTTCAACCTCTTCCCCTATAAGGTGTTTCATAAAAGCTGCTCCAACATTACAAAGCTTGCCTGATAAAAATTCCTTTTTTACTTCTTCCATCCCTTCTCTTTCCAGGCCAGATTGAAGAATAAGAACAGCCAGGATGGAGGTCACCAGAGGGAAGATAGGAATCAGAGTAGAGAAGCGGCCACTGAATTACCAAGATTATTTGCACGGGTCAGCTTTTCTTTTGAACTTTCTTCAGTGGGCACTAGGAATAGGCTCACGTGGAAGATATGTTAGGAAAACTGTAATCCACCAAGGTGTTTCTCATGAGCAATGAAAGTCCTGCTTATCTTAGTTTCAGGGTCCTGCAGATCACCTCAGAGTGTGAACTTGGACTAGACAACACTCCAGCATGTGAGTGAGCCACACCTAGGTGTGAGCCAATAACACAAGAGCTCTCAAGGTCTGCAGGGCAGGGTTACACTTTCAGGTCTGTTAACTCTTCCAGAGACTTCGGGATAATTACTTAAGTGCTTTGAGCCGGATTTCCTTATTGCACTCAGAGGAGTGTGTTTCGTAGATTAAGCAAGACAACACATGTGAAAGCACCTAACACGGTGCCCAGAATTTAGGCTCATAGCCAAATCTAAATCTTTATGCAAATTTCCATGAATTTCAATGTTATAAAATAATTTCTATTTGCAACAAAGTGGCTTCCAAATTTATTTGATGTGAAACTTGTTCCCTAAGCTATCCTGGGGAGGAGATGGGGAGAGGTGTTTCTATAGCCCGGTTAGGTTGAGATCTGCCACAAAAACGAACTCTCTTTCAGAGATCTTGATAATTCTGGAATGTGATGCAGTTAAGTTAAACAAGCCAGCTGATTTGATGAATTTCACCTAAAACAACATTGCCTACCATTTTTTAAAATGGAATCTCTATTGATCATTTAGAACTGATACTACCTAGAAATGCTACAATAGCAAAACACAGCATTTACCTCATTGATTGATAATCATAACGATTGATCAGTCTGTGAATCACCCCAGAATCAATTTCTAATTAGAGGTGAGCTTTCTAATCCACCAAATGTTTCCAGAATACTTCTTCAAATAGTCAATGGAATTAACATGAACACCTACATGAATTAACAACAATAATAATAGGAATTTAAGTACCCAAGATACTTTCATATATTTTACCTCATGGTTTCCTCTAAATTAATTGAGGTATTGTTCTCATTTTACGGATGAGCTAATTAGGTAAATGGAAGAGCTAGACTCAAACTCTATCCTTCAGCTCCAAGTCCAGCAGTTTATTATCTATTATCTAAACCATAATTCCCAGGGTGTGTAACATGGAGTGCACACTAATATTGAAACTTGTAATTCACATTAAAAAGACAGGTAAAAATTCCTGCTTTCTTGCTGCTTGACCAGCCGTTGTCTGCAGAGAAAGAAGGACAAGGGCCATAAAAGAGTCTCAGCATTCCCTTAGTCATTTTAGCAGTTGTTAAGAATGGGCAAGGGGAGTTGGCACAGTAGGGAAAACCATACACTCTGAAGCTGTACTTCCTGGGCTGAATTCCAACTCCCTCACTCATTAACTAAAGGAACTGGGAAAAAAGCCACTTTCCAGCTCTGTGCCACAGTTTCCTTATCTGTAAATTTTGGGTTATAATGGGACCTAACTCCAGTGGTTGTGGGGATTAAATATCATGGAATAGAAAAAAAAATTGCAAATGCTATGACTTACATTTTACATTGTATATGTAACTGGGCTCTTGCTGGTTGTCTTGAGAAGATAAACCACTATTCAGAACATTGTTTCTTATCAGAAAAATGTGCACCTGGTTCCAGAAAACAACTACTTAAAAATGAGACTGGGGGCAACTATTCCACTAAAAAATTATAAAGAAAAAATACTGAGTGAGTTCTACTCCCCGAGCCCACTCTAAAGGAAAGAATCCAAAATGTACCTGAATGGAAGATATTTTTGTATTACCCCTGGGTAGACATATGCTGTAGCAGTTTGTTCCATTTTTTCCAATCATTTTGAGTTGAATTAGAATCATCTCCAGCCTAGGCCCACGAAAATTGATACTCAACACAAGAAGGAGATTATTTAAAATAACCTCAGTTATGATTATAATTTCATTAAATAGATTCTGCTGCAATGCTCACAAGACTTTTAGGACTATTTTAAAACATATATCATCTTCAAGGTGCAATGTCCTTGGTAACAACAAGGGATGAAAAGGGCACGTGGGTGAAGCAATGTCAACATAGTGCCACTGCTAGGGAAAAAAGATTCTGTCATTTCCTTTATGTTCACAAGTGGAGGACCAGAGGCTAGCAATCACTCATGGCAATCAATAATATGGTTTTTGTTGTTGTTGTTGTTAAACTATTTAAAAGAAATCATTAAACCAGATGATGAAGTTGATTTATTATTTTAGGAACAGAATATTTGTAAAAAAAAAAAAGTTTTCTTGAAAATTAAAGGATTTATTTCAAGTTGCAAATAGTTGATATGCTTTCGTTAAAGGTTGTGATCATGCTGGGTCTGGTGACCCACACCTGTAATCCCAGATACTCAGGAGGCTGGGGCAGGAGGATTGCAAGTTCAAGTTTCTGTCTGGGCAATTTAGGGAGAACATGTCTCAACCTACAAACAAAACAAAACAAAAAAACAACTACAGTGGATGGGGAGGGTTGAGATGTAGCTTAGTGATTCAGTGACCTGGGTTCAATCCCCAGTACTGGAAAAAAAACTGTGATCCTGAGGAATCATTTCTCTTAGGCAAAGTTGTTTGATGGGGAGAGCATCATCCGTTTTAGTTTTATGACTTTGGGAGTGTATTTTAATTTCATGGGCCAGTCTTCCTTGTTGATGCCTAATTCCCAGATTCCAGTACAGTGTGCCTGGCATATATTAGCCACTTAACAAAAGTCTGTGGAGTCAATAATTCTGGGCAACGAACCACACTTTATCAGGGCAGTGGAGTTGGGACCTTGCAATGAGGTTGAGGACGCCAATTTTTCCTAGCAATGACTACAGAGACCTCTGCTGGCAAGTGTTGGAACTACACTTCAGGATGGGAAAATGAAGAGGGGTTTCTCAGCTTCTCCTTTGGTCATATTTTTCATAAGGGAGCTACAGTAGAACTGTACTCACTTATGTCATTGAGTATATCTAACATATGATAATATTAAAACTAGAATGAATAACAACTTCTCTTTGAGGTGTTTGGGAAAGGCAAAAAAAAAAAAGAAAAAAGAGAAAAGAATGCAGCGCAAAGAGAAGTGAAGTGAATGGATTGACTTTTTTATGACTATCTGACAGTCTGTAAATTATTCAAGGTCTACATTCCAGAGAAGTCTAGAATAGGGGCTCAGTCCATGAAATCACTGTAGTCTATTAATCTTGCCAATTTTTATTTATTTATTTTTTGGTAGCAGGGATTAAAACTAGGAGTATTTAACCACTGAGCCACATCCCCAACCCTTTCTATTTTTTATTTGGGGCAGAGTCTTGTTAAGTTGCTTAGGGTCTCACTAAGTTGCTGATGCTGGCTTTGAACCTGAAATCCTCCTGCCTCAGCCTCCAAAGCTGCTGAGATTACAGGTGTGTGCCACCATGTCCCACCTGCTAATTTTGAGGACTTGTTATTCTTAGTGTCGTATAATTTATCTACTCTCAAAAGTCACTTTATACCTCCCCAAGTCTATCTTCTCTTTACACTGTCTTCATCTTACTTATGACAGGCTTATTAACTTGCAAAGGCAGTTTAAAGTATTGGTTTGGTTTGGGGTGAGACAAGATGTTTGGCTCACTCTTCCTGACCACTTCATTCTTCCCTATCACAGATATTGCAGAAGACTGTAGTTACTAACATGGTACTAGAGTGACCTCTGGCTGCAGGATTTATACATAAGCCTGCAAGCTCAGCCCTGAATGTCAGTGAACTGCCAGAACAGCACCTGTAGGTGCCTGAAAGTGTATGCATTTACATGCATAACATGAAGGACACTGTGCAACTTGCCTTTTAACACTTCCATACTCTGTAAAGCTGTTGACTTTCCGTTATCAGGCAGTAATCAAAAGGAAATTCCTTCTCCACAATAAATTCTATGAGCTTATAAAATGTTCTGTCAGTTTATATTCTTAGATTCTGTTTGGAAAAGATCATTTCACTTTTCTAATCAGATACATTTTGAACATTTTAAGTAATCAAAAGAATTTACATTTGAGGAGTGGCAGAGTTCCCTGTGGGGTCCATGATTTGAAATTCCACAATATCTGAATTTACTTCCAAAGACGGGTTTATGATGTAAAGAATGGTCTTACTGTTTAAGTCCTTCTGGCTAAATTTCTCATAGATAAATTCACCTATGAAAAAGAAATCGATGAATCTCATCAGTAAGCAACAAAATGTGTAAGAGTAAGAGCTGATAAAATTATATGACTATTTTATTTGAAATACAGCTTCAGAGAATAGCCAAATACATTTTTTAAATGAAATTAACATTACTACAATTACCTTAAAACTCAAATGCAATGAACTCAAATTAATTTTTAAATTTACTTTGCTTCAGGAACATTTGCCTTTAAAATATAAAAATATAGGGACATGTAGCAGGAAGATGTAGTAATAACTGTCTATAATTCTGTCCCAACCTGTTTAACCATATATTATGATCATTGTCTTCACAAAGCAGAAATAATATAAAATACAGAGAAACCATTAGGGAAAAATCTCAGAATTTTTTTAAAGAAACTGATACCATTTAGAATTCATGATAGAAGAAAACATTAGTTACAAATATGAATCTGACCCTGGCATAATGTGTTTGTTCTTCGAATATATTACAATTTGGATGTTGGGGAAAAAAATGTAGAGTAAACAGCTGTATATCAGTATCTGCTTCTCTTAGTCAAGGTGAATTTAGCTTCAAACCCTCTTTAGCACCAATATTGATTTATAAGCTCCATCTATCAGTTAGCCCTGGGGAGTATTTACCAAATGGACCTGCACTTAATTAAATTACTCTCCAGGCCTGCCAGATATTGGGTATTTTAAAATGTGCAATTAAAAGGACTAAGGAAGCCAGTACCTGTAGTTGTGTTCTCTAAATGTCCATGGAATGGGCCTCTTAAAATCTTGAAGATAATCTGATCATCCTCAGTGTCAGGGTCCGATGCCTTCAACACACGGGAAGTGATGTAAATTCCATAACAGCCACTTTTCAGGAGTCCCACTTGAGAAGCAGACTGCAAGAGTGTGATCCGGGGGGCTGTTTTGTCCAACTGGTCTACCTGAATCATCAATAAGTATGTATAGTTATCCAAAGGCTTCTCACCCCACGGGGTATAGAGTTAAAAAATGAGACTCTCCCAAGTTTCAGATTGCTTATACTCCTCATTTGTTGATTTCCACTAAAGACTGTCCAGTGCACAGCATCTTCAGCAAATATCAAAGCCTGGAAGAGAGGCCAACATTCAGCCAACCTACATGTGTCTAATGTCTGTCTCTCCCTTAGAATGTAAATTTCATTAGGGCAAAACACCTTGGCTCACCATTGCCCACACCTGGCACAATGCCTGGGTCATAACAGAAGCCCAGGAAATATTTGTTGAACAAATACTTTAAAACTGACCTAAGAATTACATTGAAAACTTAATATTAGTACCACAGAAGGCCTTCCCTGTTTTTCCCATGTTCAATGATTTATAGAAACAGAATTACAAGGGTTCACAAATACACAGATTTTTTTCACATGCCTTTGTTCAAGTGGTAAAAGTATTGAAAAAATAGAAATATCATAGTAATAAAGCTGTGAAAGTGATTTTTCAAACTGCATATTTGTTTTGTTGAGAATGAGGATCATGTGATGCAAGGTAGAAGGACAATCAGTTATGAATGGGGATAGGAGCATGGGTTATACTGTACAAAGGACTTTATCCAGGCATGGCGTATGGAGCTCAGTCCATCTTGCCAGTGACTGAGGTAAGTTAAGGATGGAATAGGTTTGGATGAATTAACACAAATTTACCACAAGTACTAGAAAATAGGTAAAAGAATACCACCATCATTCAACTCCTAATCTCTCAATACCTGACATCATTTACCCCCAAATAATACTACCATAAACCTTAGTTCACCCTAAGAACCAAAGAATTCATAACATCATATGCATTCTTGTATAAGATTAATAATTAATAATGAATTCTTTCTTAGTTTGTTTTAACTGAAAAACCTTAGTAAGTTGCAGAATAGAAGATGACTGTGCTATTTGTTATAAATGCATGTATTACATTTGTATTGACATAGATAAAAGTCTGAGAGCATTTTCCCAAAACTGTTCATTTGTCCTAGGGTAGGAAAAAATAAGGCTCCTCTTTCATTTATTTCTAGATGGAATTTTGTAACAACTAATGATATTTTTCTCTCTCAAATTGGCAAGGTCCTTTTTAAAAAACAAAAAATCATAAACACACACACACAAATCATCATTTGTTGTGTTGGTAAATATATGGAGAAATTGAAATTTTTTATATTTTGCTGGTAGAGGTACAAAATAGTGAAAAATTTTATTCAGAAAATATTCTGCAGAAACAATTAGCTATGTGTATAAAATATGTATGAGCATATGTACTAGATATATATTCACTGAGATCTTATTTATAATGGTGACTAACAAAAAATGCAAAAAAAATAAAAGTCCTGTAGGGGATTTACAAACCATCTCTACCTAAATCCTATGCAGACTTTAAAAATCATGTTTTCAAAGAATATTTAATGATAGGAAGCAATGTTCATAATAGGTTCAGGGTGGAAATGGCAATATGTGTATTAATATATATCATCTAATTTTTGTGGCATAGAGTAAAAGAAAGGAAGGAAGCTACCACCAATAGTTATCCCTGAGTGGTATGGTTATAAAGGATATTTTCTTGTTCCTTTCTATAATTTATGAACTCTCCCCCCCATCCCCCACCATCAGAACTGGGGATTGAATCCAGGACCACATGAGTGCTAAGCAAGTACTCTACACCAAGTAACCTTTTATAAATGTATTTATTTTTCATTTTGAGACATGGTCTTCCTAGGTTACCCAGGCTGGCCTCAAACTTGAGATTCTCCTGCCTCAGCCTCCTAAGTCACTGGGATTCCAGATGTGAGCCACTGCTCCCAGCAATTTATGAATTTTATACAATAAACAATTATTTTATAAATGGAAAAAGCAGCATTTTCAAAAGTCACAGTCATTCTTCTACTCTTCTGAAAATTGTTGGCAGTAGCTTTCAGAGCTCTAAAGTTGGTGGGAGTGGGAGTCTCAACTATGGTCATGACCTTGTGGGGACAGAAGCTCCTTCAACCAAGGTGAAGAGTAAGAAAGCTGACTCATGAACAGAGAGGAAAAATAAAATCACTCCAAGCCATGTAAGAAACCCTTCAAGATGATAAAGACCTGAATGTAGGATGGTGTTTTAATTTTTTGATATTACATTTTCCTTGAAAACAAAAGTGTTATAAATGTAATAAATACCCATTATAATCATTTGTTTAAAAAATTAATAACTGAACTTTAGTAACATAGTCCCCCCTATTGTATCACTGGGCATCCTCAGGCTCAAATATATCATAGTCTTATTAAACATCTTTAAAAGCAGGTCTTCTGGCTCCTTATACCAGAATCATTTTTAAATATTGGAGTGCAAAATTTTTTTGAAAAGAGAAAGCTAAATCCCATAATAATCTGTACTGAATTTATGAAAATCATCACAGATATGCCAGACCCACAGAAGGCAGTGATAGGTTCCTTTCTCCATCACCTCAAGCCCTGCCTATATGAGAGGACTACAGGTGGCACCAGTCTTGGTCAACAGACACGATTTCCTATCCAATGGATGTCAGGTTATGCCTGCTGATATTGGTCAGGTCCACCTGCTCTTTGCGTGTGTTACATCCAGAATCTTTGCCTTCAGTTACCAGACACCGCTGTAACAGTTGTTCACCCATGCTTGGTAGACTTATTTGTACCAATTCATCACTCGGTGGCAGCCAAGGTCATATTGTCTCAGCAGAAAGAACTCTTGGAGGCAAGTGGTGCCATCTCTCCCAGACTGCTGGCAGATCCAGTTACTTCCTAACTGCTTGACCACTCTGCTCAGAGAGATCAGGAGGTTCAGAGAAATTTGGGGACAGAATCTGAGGCTTTCCTTGTGAGCCTTTTATTCATAATCATATTGTTTTTTCAAGGAAAGCCTTGTACTTTTGATGGAAAATAAGCTTTACATTATGTATCCAACATTTTTCTATTAGTGAATTCCACACTTTCCAAGAGATAACTCTATTATAGCCATGGTCCTTAAGATGAGTGCTGGTGTTGCGAGAGACCTAGTTTATGTTCTTGTACTTTCTCCAAATGCCACCCCCCCTTTTCCATCTCTACTCTTGAGCATAGAAATAAACTCTTATTCTGCACTCAGAATTTATAACTCTTACGAATTTGCAGCCATACCAGAAAATGATTCACAGTTGCAATGATATTTCTTAATACAGAGTGAAGAGTGAAGAATCAAGTAAAACATACTAATAGACTAAAGAGTGGGAAGGGACTAATAAAAATTAAGACATTAATCTAAACATAAAAGCAATAATTTTAAAAAGTACAACGTATTTCTTACATACTGTATCAATGACATCAAAAGTACAACATATTTCTTCTCAATGACATCAATACCTTTTTTCCCTTCCAGAGCATCACCATTTCATTACATTTTCTGGACCTCCCTAGTGCCAAAGACTCATCCAGTACCTACTCTATGCAACCACAACTCCCCACCTTACACAGAGACTGTGAAGATGATTTTTATGTGTCAGCTCTGCTAGGCTATGTTTCAGATGTGAGTAATGCTCAAATCAGAAGACGTTGAGAAAAGCAGACTGAGTAGGTCTCATCCAATCTATTGCAGGCCGTAAGAAAAAAGACTGAGTTTCTCCAAAGAAGAAGAAACTTTCCCAAGACTACCTCTGGACTAAAGGCTGCAACATCGCCTCCTGCTAGAATTTCTATCAGCCAGCTTGCTCTGTTTATCTTGGATATGCCAGGTCCTGCAATTGCATGAACCAGTTCCTTAAAGTAGATCAACCTCTTCTCCACAAACACACACAATCTTCTATGTATTTCTCTGGAAAATCCTAACTAATATAGAAGCAAAGGAGCAAGGAAAAAAATGACGATTTTACTGGTTAGTAAAATCGTCCCACTGAACAAAGTGGGAAAATTACATTTTTTTGTTGGTGGTGGTGGTGATAGAAGTGTGTAGAACTGGGGTGAACTACACCCAAGGAGGGCGGATTCAAGAGTTGCAGAGCCTGTTATGGTTTAGATGAAAGGTATCCTGGAAAAGCTCAATATGTAAGATAACACAAAAAGACTGAGACGAAATGATTGGGTTATAGGAGCCTTAACACAATCAGTGAGAAGATAGGTCAGTGGAGTGAGCCTTTGGGCCATATATATTTTGTATTTGGTGTGGAGCTCAAATGCTTTGTGAAATGATGCTTTGAGCCGCTTTCCTCTGCCTTCCACCATGATGCTCTGCCTCACCTCAAGCCCCAAGGAATGGAGCTGGCCATCTATGGACTAAGACCTCTGAACTGAGCCCCAAATCAACTTTTCCTCCTAAAATTGTTCTTGTCGGGTACTTGGGTCACAGCAACTGTTTTACTCAGCTTTTCACTGCTGTGACCCAAGGACCTGGCAAGAATAATTTTAGGAGGAAAAGGTTTATTTTAGGGCTCACAGTTTCAGAGGTCTTAGTCCATGGAAGGCCAGCTCCATTCCCTGGGGCTCAAGGTGAGGTCCCTCCAGGAAGCAGGGACCTTAAGGTGTCACATCTGGAAGCAGAGCAAGGCCAGAAGCTCCACACCAGATACGTAATCTATACCCCAAGGTGCACTTCCAATGACCCACCTCCTCCAGCCATAATCCCTATAAGGGGTTATCTCACTTTCTAACCCAATCATTTCACCTCATCCTTCCTGAATTGTCACACATTCACACATGAGCTTTTGGGGGAACACCTCACATTCAAACCCTAATAGCAACAGAAAAGCTGATAAAACAGAGGCAGAACATACTTGATATGCTTTGACTAAAAGAAGAAAAACACTTTGTGTCTTCCAGAAATCATTGTAAAAGCCAACAAAAGTGTCGGTGTAGTACCAGAGAAAGGACACAGAATTTGGGATCAGAAAGACTTGAGGTATTTGCATGTATTTGATCAAATTATTTAACTTCTGAACCTCAGTTCTTTCATCTATAAAATGTAGATAATAAAGCATACTTTATAGGATTTTTATGAGAATCAAATGAGATTTATGCAACGTGGATCTGATCTTTAGTTAACAATAAGAAAATTGAAGCAGCTGCTATTATTATCTTCATTAGTATTTTTAATATTGTTTTATAAGTTTGTGAATGTTTAGCTGAAAACAGAGGGAAGCAGGTATGCTCAATGGTACAGTGCATGTTTAGCATGTGTTAGGCCCTGGATTTGATCTCCAGCACAGATCAGCAAGTACACCACACACACACACACACCTGCAAAATTCCAGTAGATGATGCGCACCAATATGCATCATACTGATAGAACAGTTATTCATGGCTTATAACTGAATATCAAATAAGTTCCAGGCAATATGCTTTGGGCACCTAATCTTTTTTAATTCCTACCACAGTGTGGAAGACCTGTGTTTCAAGGAAGGAAAAGTGGATTCAACAAAGTTAACGAACTCCTTTAAAGTCACCCAACAAATAAATGGCAAAGCAGAAATTCAAACCTAAGTTTGTCTAACTCAAAGGCTCATGTTTTGTTCCTTCCTGTGCTACCACCTACTCCTAAGGTCAGTCCCCAGCCCATACACAGGAACTACATTGTTTTAGTCATATTAATGTGCCTGCCACATTCTTGTGTCACCATCTACTGGAAGGAAAATGATAATACACCTTTACTAAAAGAGATGTGTTGTGGCTCAAAATAAAAAATCAAGGGCAGATCTTTCAGAAGAACACATTTCTATCATTAAACCAGTCACTGGGTAACACACAATAGATGCACAATCCATATCTAAATGAAAGTGGGAAGGACATAAATCTTCTTGAAGCAACTTTCCTCACGTCCCTGGCATGGACTGCATGACTGCCATACTTACCTGGATGGTGAATGGAACAGGGTCTTCCCACACTCTCCCATCCACAATGAAGCCTTGGTTTGTCCTGTCTGTGGCCACAAAAGTAAAGTGGTCAATCTGGGAGTCATCTCCAGAGTGCTGATAGGCCACATTTCTGCTGTCCACGTCCCACTGTGTGAAATTGTGTTGAAGTAGTATTGTTCCTCGCAGGTAGAGCTGGCCATGCTGTGGGAGCTGGGCCAGGAGGAAGGTGAGGTTCTCTGCAGGAGTGTCAGGGTCAGTCAGCTGGAGAAGGTCAGGAGAAAGCAGGCCCATGGCCCCCTCGGCCAGCCTCAGCCCCTTGTTCCTGGTCACCACAGGCAAGGCTCTGTCTACAGTCTCCAGTGTGATCTCAAACACCCCATGCTTGGTCCACAGTCCGTTGCTGATGATGAATCTGGCAAAGAGAGGCAAGGCAGCCTTCAGCATGGATTCTTGTGTCACCATCTACTGGAATGAAATGATAATAACATACACCTTTACTAAAACAGAGGTTGTGTCGTGGCTCAAAAGAAAAGTCAAGGGCAGATCTTTCAGAAGAACGCCGTTCTATCACTAAACCAGTCACTGAGTAACACAGAAATTGATCATTCTACAACCAAGTATATTTTCTCAGCAATGTTGCTGGTAGACTCGGGGTGGAACAGGTAGGCTTATCACTGCTTTGTGTCATTCCTTGACCCAAATAGGAATTATACATCCAACTAGACCCTTTACAGGAGTCTGAAGACTATACTTATTCTATACACTTAAAACTTTGCAATTGGATATTTTCATGGAAATCTAATAAGCTAAACTTTTAAGACTTATAGTTGGGGAACCAATAAAGTGAAGAACTGAATATGCTGAATTTGCTTAACTCATTCTATTTGTGTTTTCATGGTAAACATCTTAAAAGAAGGCGTGTGATCTTACCTAACTCATCTCCCCTTTCTGGGCCTCATTGTCACTCTTCCGTAAATTGCACAGGATGAGTCAGATGGTCACCAAGTACCATTCAACTCGACAAAACTACGAGAGGTGCTCGTTTCTTATGGCTTGCATGTGCATATGCTCTTTTTAAAAGGTATACGAGTCCACGCCGTCAAGGATTCTTTCCCTGATTAACAGGAAGTTTCAGAAATTTGCTGGGAGACCATAAGGAAGGTAGGACTAAAACCCAGATCTTTTGACCGACACCCTTTGCTCGCATAGAGTTTCTAATAAATGTGGGTTTAACAATCTACCAAAAAAGAATTGCAGTACCTGAGCACCAACACAAAATTATAAAGAAAAGGCTAAAATTATATATATTCAAGGTAAGCCAATAATCCTCTTACAACCATGGGCTTGTGATACCATATGTGTCTTTTATTATTTTGATTGCTAACTCACATTCTACCCACCACACTCAGACTCACAACAACACTAATTTAAATGATCTTTATAACATTTCAATGTATTATTTAAATTTTAAAGAAAAATGAGTAGTATGAAATTATGCAAATAAACCATAATATTACTTCCAAAAGTTAGGAAATCATTACTATCAGATGAGATGGACAAATTTACCATAGACCAAAGAAATACACTTAGAATTCATCACAGAGTGTATTTGTGGTTTGGATCTGGAACATCCCCCATAGTCTGGTGTGTTCAGAGGTTGGACTTTGGGGAGTGGTTTCATCAGTGGATTAATCCATTGATGCTAACTGGATTATTGAGAGGTGGGACCATTTTGGAGGAAGTAGGTCACTGGGGACATGCCCAGGAGTGTTTATCTTCTTCCTGACCCACTCTTCTCTTCTCTTCTCTCTCTTCTCTCTCTCTCTCTCTCTCTGTTTCCCAGCTACCATAAGCTGAGCAGCTTTCCTCTGGCCATGTCCTTCCGCCATAACGCTCAGCCTCACCTCAGGCTCAGAACAATGAAATCAGCTGAACCTCAAACTATTAGCCCAAAATAAATATTTCCTCCTTTAAGTAGTTCTTGTCAGTTATTTTGGTCACAGCAATGACAAGCTAGCTGACTTATATATACATCTTATTAGGTTTTTTTCTCTGTACACTAGTTGCTAGAAATGTTCATAAAGGATATACTCTTATATTCCACTGATGTAAAAATCTTTTTAAAAATGTTATACTGTACTAAAACATTAAATTATATAAACATTTCTTTGGAGGTTCTTTTTGAACTAGAGTAGGCATGGTTTTATATTTATTTTATTAATCTGGCAAATACGATTAATAAATTATTCTTTGCAAACTGTGTCTCATATTTCAGGGTTTGAGAGTTGGTGCTTTTCTTTTGACAATGAGGAAACTTAAACCAGACTGGGGGAGCACAGCAAGTCACCCAGCCTGACTGGGCAAAGGACTCCAAGAGAGGAACAATTAGAAAAAAGTATAGGGAGATGAGGTTGGCTGAACAAAGATTTTGCTTTGAAAGTTCTGCTAGAGTTTTTAAGCTTTCTAACTATCTAGTTGCTAAGACTGCTTACAAGTAAAATACAATGTGATACATAGAATAAGGAATTTATGCCCCAAAGTTAAAATTGCTAAGTGAATAGAACCAATAAAGTAAATTTTGACATATCTCAGACTTGTAAGGAATGTAACCTGTGGTTTTGTTTACTGTTTTATTTATAGCATTATTTTTGCACAGCTTGAATAAAGATATTTAATTGCCTTCAGAATTGTAGACTGGGAAAAATCGCATAGTTTCCTTAAAACAAATCAATCAGTTTTCCTTTTGTAAAGCTAAACCCTTGGTTAATATACCCTAAGGAAATTGGGCAATGCTGTTACTCGAGCATAAGGCATTCAGAAAATGAGTTTTTCATGAAAAAGAAAAAATTTGCCTAGAAATGATCCGTGTGTTCTTGAGACTTTTTATTTCAGTCACTTTGACAGTTTCAAAGGTCAAAAGATATGCATATTTACGGGTGCTCTATTTCTCAGACAAAGCCTTTCAAGGAACTACGCTTTCATTCTATTTTTCCCTGTTAATTTTTCATGTTTTCCCTTCCCCCAAAATGCTATCATCTGACCCAAGACAAAATAAGAAGGCATCCCCTCAATGCCTCCAAGTTCTTTTTTTCTACTTTACTCCTCCTGAAATGTTTCATAAATAAAGTGGCTCTCTATTCCCTATCAGAACGTGCCCTTGTAAAGAGTTTTAAATCAGCCATTGATAAGGTTTAGCATTGATGTGTGCCAAAAGACTTGCATTTTTAGTATTATCATTAACTGTGGAGTTAAAGACTTTGTGCACCATTAAATGGGTGTCGGGTGTCACATGTCAACAGAGAAGGAAGGCGAAGAAAGGGTTAAGCAGGAAAAGACAGGAAGAGTCCATGTGAGCTCAGGTGAACATCAGGACTCTGTTCACTGTGGCCATTTTTAATATGTGACTCTGACTTTCCTCTTTGGAGACTTAGTTCTGAAAACATTTTTGGGGGATGGGTTCTTCAAAGTTCAATCAGGACCACCATATTGATTCTATGTGTGTGTGTGACTACTACAATGGCCCTGAAGTTGTCTTCTGACCCCATCCGTCCATCTCAAACTCCTCTCTGCCTGATGACTGGGATGTGGCCACACTGAAAATAGGCAGGCTGCCATCAGACAGATGGGAACAAGGGCAAGCAGAGGGACCACGGAAGGGTAAGAAAGAGATGTTTACTGAGGCCAGTGCTCCCAGCTGGGATTCCGAGGCAGCTGTCTGCACTGACCTAAAGCTAATAAGCCAGGGGTGAAAAGGATGCAATTTCTAAACATAACTGAATCAAATGCATCATTCCACTTTCATGAGTAACAATGCAAACAACTCCCAGGCAGAGAGACATTATCAGAGGGAGAGACAGAGTGAACGGTTATGGTTGGCTTCCCAGTCAAAATGAAGCTAGCAGAGCAAGGGAAACAAGGTCAGGGCTGCTGTTATCTGCAATCGTCGACCAGATGATCTTCCAAATGCTGCACCTCCTCCAATAAAAATCTAGTAAATATATTCTCAAGGATTAAAGCTGTGTTGGTACCCACTCTGAGGTGAAGAGACTAGTAGGATGGAGGTGGCAGCTTCTTCTGTGGGTCCATGTTGTTTAATTCCTTTATTGCACTCCCCCCACCATGCACATATACACCAGAGTGATGTAGCCAAGATGACCACCATTCTCATGAAATTTGGGGAATGACTCTCAGATTTGTCTGGGGTGTCAGCCTGGTCTGATTTCACCATTGCCACGGTGCTTTCAAGCTTTCTGCATTTCCTGGCATTAGAGTTGGCTGAAGAATCTGCCATCTGTCATGGCATTTAAAAGATAAAAATGGAATCATAAATAGCGCCAGCTCCTCAGGAAAAAAAAAAAAAAAAAAAAAAAGTCCAGCCGGCATGTCAAAATGGAGGACATTAGCATGTTCTTTTAGTACCCGGCTGCCAGCCGCTGAAGTCAGCTTGCTAATCACTTGGTGTCATCTGTCCTAGAACATGCTGCCAAATCTCTCTTCCAAGCCAGCAGCACCAAACAATGCAGGGGAAATTTATGATTCACAAAATATTTTTGCAGAAGGTAAAATCTGACCGTTAAACTCCCCTGTTTAATTAATGTTGCCATATCTTACATTCAAAAGGAAGGGGGGAAAAATCCTCTGCCACAGAATTTATCTCTTTTACCCAGCCAAATTCCTTGCCAAATTTAACAGCAAGCAACATAAATCTAAGTGATTAGATTGGTTGCATATATTTAATTTTTAAAAAGCACCACGATCACACTTTCATTAAAACAGGCTTTCGGCTTTGGTTTAGCGCCACTTGACAAACAACACAGCAGTCCATGATTGGGTTAGTGAAACGACAAGATTAAAAAGTGGGTCTTGGGCAGATGCTAGGCTCTTCCCTTATAAATATGTAAAGCTGCTGGCCAAAACCCAGAATGACACATTGAGGAGGTTCCTTTGCACAAACTCAAGAGTTTCCACAAATCTCTGGTACAACAAGACAAAACGGAAAGAGCTCTCCACTGGAAACGAACCCTTATCCCCAAACTCAGCTCTGATACTTGGTTGTGGCAATGTAGGCAGCTTCCTTCATCTCTTGGAACTTTGGTTTTCTCATGCATAAAATGGCAACAACTGCATCGTTCCCAAGGTGGAGGCATGAGGTTGAAGAGAAATAACACACAGCAAAGGGTCTGGTGCGCTGCCAGATGTGCTGCAGATGTTCACGCAACGCTGGCTTCTTACATGTAAACAAAGGGACTGGACCAACTCAGTGCTCTTCAGCCTTAGTCTGTTGCCCCTATAGCCCTGTTTCCTGATCCTGAGTCATTCCAAAACCACATTCATGATTTTTTCCCACAGGCCTAACACTTTCTATACTCTTGTTATTTACTATTTTACTTTACTCTAGTTTACTTTTTTACATAAATAATTGTATTCAACAGGAAATCTTTCAACCGCTAAAAACTGGAAGTTTTATACTCTAAAACTTCAATTCCATAAACCCTGCAAAAATTAAGAACAGTATTTTAAATTCTAGCTAGATATTATTTCCCAAGGGTTCAGAGCCTGAGGCCTGTACGCTCCTTGTTAAAAAGGGCAAACTAAACATGAAGAGCTGGTAAAGACAAAAGCACCTACCTGAGACTTCCTCCTTCAACAACCAGAAAGACGGAGAGAACTGACGGGGTCGTTTCTTACTCTGGCATTGATTACATATAATTACTACCTGAGCCTGTCCCAGCCCACAGCATTCTGCACCTCGGTATCACTGGTGATGTAAGCACTGGCTTTAGGAAATACAGCCGCAGCTTCTTTGCTAAAAGAAAACCTTACCCAGAAACCCAAAGTACAAAACAAACCAGAAAATAAAGCATAAAAAAATGGTCAATCAGTGAAACATGCAGGCCCCAAACCCCAACAATTTGGCCTCCTCATTTTCTGTCTGTGGGAGGGCCTGCTGGGGTGTCTGTAAATTCTCAATGCTCCTCAGATCGTACTCAGGTCAACAAACTAGACCAACCCAGGGACTGCTGGTCCTGACTAGTCAGGAGTGCCAGGAGGGCTGCTGTAGATACAGATCCCTAGACTCAAACCGGGCTTCCTAAAGCTGCCTATCTGGGGTGAGACCCAGGAATTTGCATGTTGTATTTCTCCCAGATAAATCTGAGGATCTTGAAGTGTTGAAATTTCTGGGATACATTATTTCTAAAATACCATCTAATGTGACTTTCTATGGATGCAAATGAGGAAATTTTTTTACAAACGCCAATCCTTACACAAAAAAGATCTTGTTTTCTAGTCTCACCATTGCACGAGGACCTAGCTTTCATTTCTCAACAGCTGTGCACATTCACTCATAGGCTTCTCCTGCAGGGTGACTGATTTCTCCAACAATGTCTTCAACATACTTACTCTCCTTTGGGTACTGCCTGGGGAAGCAGGAATGGAGCAAAACAAGAAGTTCCAGGAATGGGTGTAAAATTAAAAGCTCTGGATCTGATGCACTTGTGTTAAGCCAAAAATCACTGGCATCTATCAGCAACAGGAGGGAAAGAACAAGCATTTCTCCTCTCTGTAACTTCTTTCCTCCTTCAGGACCATGCTTGGTGTGTGAAGATGGGAGGTAAGAAGGAGGTCAAGGGAAGAATAAAATGAAAAATGATACCAATAGCAATTAGAGCACTAATGACAGCAACTACTCCCTATTTAGTTCTTGCTATGTGCCAGGCATTGTTTCACATACTTTACAGGTGGAAGATCATTTAAACCTCCTAGTAAGACTGTTTCGCAAGTGCAGTGAGCACCATCCCATTTCACAGAAGAGGGAACAACAGTAAGAAGAGGCTGTGTAACCTGATGAAGGCCACAGAGCTGTGAGACCCAGAGGCAGAATGACCTCCAACCCTAACCTTAACAACTGTACCATACCACTTTTCAAATACAAGAATCAGCTCAACAAGCAAGCCCCCATCTGATGTCAATGCTTAGCAATATCCAAGCAGTGACTTGGTTACTATAGTGGTTCATTAAATGATTATCTGCATGTTAAAGGACATTTATCTCAAGAAAAAAAGAAGATATTCATTCAAGCTTTCCTACATGTTTTTTTGTTTGTTTAATAGTTGGACTATCTGGCTTATCTTTCAGAAATCACTTTAAACACTCAAAAGATGAAGTCATTTTTACTGACATTTAGACAGTACTTATCACAGTGACTTATCATACTGAATTTAGAAAAGTACATGATAGAGAGGGTTGGTATTTGAACATGGACACGCCAGTAGTCCTTGATGGGTTATGGGAACCCATTGAATAATATAGGAGTTTGCTACACTTATGTCATTTTATAGTTTTCTTCAGAGGGTTGTATTGGACACAGTCAAAATTGTACTGGAGACCAGAAGCCCAGGGCATATGACAGACAAACCAAGGCACTCAGACTCTCCTTCTGAATCAGTAAAACTCAGGGTAGATTATGTGTCACAGTTCCTGAAAGGCTAGAAAGATTTCCCAGCCTTCATCCCAACCTGGGGTCTGCACTTAGTCCAGGACCTCAAACAGGGCAGCTTTGAGAGCTGCTGGATGATAGATCTAGAGTTTCTCCTGTTTTATGTGACTTGAAATAAATCTCTATACTCTAAATGAATATACACTTTCATTAATGTTGTATCTTTGCCTTTTCACAGATTGTTATTCATCCCAATGATTTATTTGATACCAAATCCTTGAACAGGTGCACGGTCCCCAATTATAACATTGTTTCTGTGGGGACATATGATCCATTTTGTGACAACATGATTTATGATACAGCTATGGGCACACGTTGTGTCAGAAGGCAGTGTCTGCTTATGCAGACTTATGCTAATAAATGCCTTTTCCTCAGACAAAAAGCATACTCAAAAAAAGAGGGAAGTTACTTTTCTCTATCTATCCTTGCTGGGACGTCCTCCTTACAAGAGCTTGCTCTTATATCTGCTTACTGCATTTACTTCTCACCCACAGGCCCTCATTTCTTGCCTTGCTTCTGTTATTTTTTTAATTAAGAAATTTATTTGTTGAACAATCATACAAGTTTTTAATGAAATAATATAAAATGTATATAGATTCTGAAGATTATATTTACCCCCAAGAGTGCCCCCCCAATTACCCACCCTTATCCCTCCCCTCCCCTTCCCTAAAGATCTCCAAAAATGTCTTAGGTTGTATAACAATACACCTTATCCGGATTTAACACATGATGATAGACCACCTTTCTCAATGGACAAGGTCTAGTTCCAGCCTCCACAGATGAGTGAAGACATTCGACCCTTGGTTTTCTGGGTTATGCTGATTTCACTCAGCATAATTTCTTCCATAGCCATCCATTTACCTCCAAAGGCTGCAATATCATTGTTTCTAATTGCTGTGTAAAATTCCATGGTATATATGTTCCACAGCTTTTGGATCCATTCATCCAGTGAGAGATATCTGGGTTGTTTCCATAATTTAGCTATTGTAATTGAGCTGCTATGAACGTAGATATTGCTGTGTCACTATAATGTGCTGGTTCTAAATCTCCTGGAAAAATACCCAGGAGAGGAATAGCAGGATCATATGGTGGGCTCATCCCTAGTGTTTTGAGGATTCTCCACACTGCTTTCCAGAGGGGCTGTACCAGTCTGCAGTTCCACCAACATTGTGCTAGTGTGCCTGTCTCTCCACAGCCCCTCCAGCATCTGTTATTGTTTATTTTGTTCATTTTTGCCATTCTGACTGGCGTGAGGTGATATCCTAATGTAGTTTTCATTTGCATTTCTCTGATTACTAGTGACTTAGAGCAGTTTCTTTTATATTCATTGGCTTGATCAATGTCCTCTGTTGAGAAGTTTCTATTTAGCTCTTTGGCCCATTTATTGATTGGGTTGTTTGTGTTTTTGTAGTTGAGGCTTTTGAGGATTTTGTAGATTCTGGATATGAGGCCCCTGTCAGAGGAATCATAGCCCATGATTCTCTCCATTTCCGTAGGAAACCTCTTGACTCTTTTGATGGTTTCCTTGGCAGTGCAAATTGCTTCTGTTATTTTAATCGGGAGTCTTTACCTTTATGTCTCAAGCCAGGAGAAGAGAGACATAGCTAAAACCAAGCTGGAAAAGCACTCAGTTTTGCCTCCTTTTCACTTTGCTTTTTTGTGTTAAATACAACTTTTTTGTCTATTTAAGTTATACAATCCGATATTGTGACATGTATGATAAAATGGTTACTACAGGGAAACACATTAACATATCTCCTTTTCTCTTTCTAAGCATTAATCCAAAGACGGGGTTCAGAAAACTACATGGTGCTCACCTGAAACTGTCACCAGGCACAGCCACCTTGCTCTTGCGTATGTAGCAGACTGTCTGCCCTGCTATGTCCATTTGGCTGAAGCTTGTAATGGGAACCCCAGGATACTGGACATATTCCACCTGGCCATACCGTGGGGGAGAAGTGATGGCATATAGCAGTTCCTCGGGCCTGTCTGTTCCATCCACAGCCAGAAGAGTGCTGGTCGTCAAGAGCCCTCTGTTGCCTTTAGACACCACGAGTGGTTTTGCAAGAAGGACAATGTCACCTGCATGGCAAAAGAGGCTGTGATCATGGAAAAGCTAAAAGACGAATTACTGCCAAAATCAACCACCACCATATAGGAAGGTTTATGTAACTATTACTAATAAAAGGATTAGCAAAAGGTATGAGCAGGCATTTCACCAAAGAAGAAATAGATAGCCAATAAAGATATATAAAAAAGATGCTTAATCTCATTAATAACTGTGGAAATACAAACAAGGTCACAATAAATTACCCTCTCTGATGGACAAAGATGTAGAAGCCTGATCATATCAAGTGTTAACAAGGTTGTGGGTCAAGATAACCTTACAGTGGTGGAGGGAGTGTGAATTGATACACAATCCGGAACTGTTTTGTACAAGTGGATATTCACCTAGACCTTGGCCTGGCCATTCTGCCCCAGTGTTGCACTTGAGAGTAACTCTTGCACTTGTACCTCAGGAGACATGTACCAAAGTGACCACTGACCTCTATTTGTATTGAAAACACTTGATACAAACCAAATGCCTTATCAAAAGTGGACATATAACTGGGCATGGTAGCACATGCCTGTGATCCCAGCAATTTGGGAGGCTGAGGCAGGAGGACTGCAAGTTCAAAGCCAGCCTCAGCAATTTAGTGAAGACCTAAACAACTTAGTGAGATCTGTTGCTCCCCCCTGGGTTCTGGAGCGGGGAGCTGCGGAACAGCCTCGGGGGACCTTAGCCATTCCTCGGGAGCCAGCAGGACACTGGGAACTGGGCGCTGGCAGGACAGGGCTGGGGGCTGGGGACCGGGGAAGAGGAGTCGCTCCCCACAGCGTTCCTGTGCGAGGAGTGGGCAGAACGACCTAGCGAGCCGTCCTCCGAGGGGCCGAGTTAGGGCGGGGATGGAGAAAGGAGTCGCTCCCCACTGCACTCCAGAGCGAGGAACGGGTAGAATGACCCAACGCTGGGCCATCCTCCGAGGGGCTAAGTTAGGAAGGGTTGGGGAGCCGGGAACAAGGGGTCGAACGCCG
>PVKS010005223.1:0-86661 GCA_004027875.1 Aplodontia rufa
AAAAAAAAAAAAAAAAACCCAAAAACAATAGACTCTTTGTTGAGAGGGGTTAAAATCAGTGCATCACAGTGACACAGCAAAATCTATGTTTATAGCAGCTCCATTTACAATAGCTAAAATATGGAACCAACCCAGATGCACCTCATCGGATGAATGGATCCACAGGCTGTGGTACATATGCAAATGAAATTCTACTCAGCAATTAGAAACAATGATATTGTGGCCTTTGAAGGTAAATAAATGGTTGGCAATGGAAGAAATCATGCTGAACAAAGTTAGCCAAACCCAGAGATTCAAGGGTCTAATGTTTTCACTCATTTGTGGAGGCTGGAACTAAACTCAATCTTGGGTGAAAGGTGGTCAGACTAACATATTTGGACCCAGCAGGGGCATGGCAACACATAATCTAGGACAACCAGAGATATGTCGCGGCAGGGGAAGAGGGAGGGCATGGGTGGGGAAGGAAGGGGGGAATAGGGTGGGATCTAGGGAGACAATCAATAATGTGCATACTGTTTACCCCTCTGAGCATCCAATAATACTTGTGTAATCATTTGATTCCAGACAGTTCACAATCTAAGCATGTATGTTGCTTATAGGGCAAAATGTAGAAGAGTCAAGAGACTAGGAGGAGGGTGATGTTGGGGTAATTCTGGTTTAAGATTAAATGTCTAACACATGGTTTTGTGTGCATTTATGATTGTACAATAACTAAACTCCTTAATAAAAAAATTAAAAATAGACTCTTCCCTAGAGCCTCTAGAAGAAACATAGTCTCCTGATATCTTGATTTCAGCCCAGTAAGACCCATTTCATACTTCTGACCTCTATACCTGTGAGATAAAAATTTGTATTGTTTTAAACCATTAGTTTGTGGTACTCTGTTTTAGTAAAAATGGAAAACTAATACCTTGAGAAAATCCTTTTTCCTCTTGAATGTGCCACTATAAAATAAGACTGGATCCACTATAAAATGAGCATTGAGCATTCACTCATTCCTCTAGTCATTCACTCAACAAGTATTTGTTGAGTGCTGTGTGTCCATCATTCTAGGTGTTTGTTTTGTTTTGAGGAAGAGAGAGAGAGAGAGAGTTCATTTCTTTCATCTGATTTTTGTTTTTCCTTTTTTTATTTGTGTATGTGGTGCTGGGGCTCGAACCTGGGACCTCCGGCATTGCAGGCAAGCACTCCATCCGAGCCACCTCTCCAGCCCCCATCCTAGGCACTTTGGATAGAGTTGTGAACACAGACCAAGCTCCTCTTGTAATCAGAGACATGAAGTACAGAGAGAGCCTTGCCATGGAAAATGATAAGAACTCCCTCCCCAAAATGTGAGAATTCTGAGCAACTTCCACAAAATCCTTTGGTGAACTTCAAAGCACCATACAAATACTAGTTGTTATCATTGCTGTGGTCCCTTAGAATACATCTGTGGGCCTCACAAGTAACCTGTCGGGTGATTTTTTTTGTTTTGTTTTGTCTACACTAAAGTGAAGAGGAACAAGTTACTGGCCAAGGCCCTGGAAATTGTTCATAGAGCACAGAAATAGGAGTATTCTTATGGTGCTGATGGTTTCTTTGTGTGGTCTTCACATCGACCAGCCTGGAGGGGGTGGTGATGGGGATCACTGGCCTTTTGGCCCTTACCACCTCCATGTCCAGTGGGGCTCAGAGCAGTCCAGTTTTCTCTCATGCAAGCACACAGCCATCCTAGGAGAGAAATCATCAAGGAATTTAAGGACCTCGGCGCCTGCCTGGCCAGGACCCAGTGAAAAGCACTTAGGATAGCCTCCAGCTCAGGCTTGCCAGCAACTGATCCCCCGCAAGAGTCAAAGCTTTGCCAAAGGATGAAGCTGAAGTATTTGAAATACAATCCATATGCTACTTTTTCCAAGGCAGGTGGTGAAATGGTATAATTTTAATAAAAGGCTGAGGAAATTAAAATGCTAAATTGTTGTGCATGGCTTTTGTGTTTGGTTTTAGAACTTTCCTTGGAAACTGGGGTGGGATTAGAGGAGGCCCAGACTGTGGGACACCCAGAAGGCTCTCAGATCAAGACCTGGCCTATCTACACACCCTTTAACAATTCAGTTTCTTGGAACTCTGTCTCCCTTCTATTCCTCTACTCTCAGAATGAATAAAGCAAGGTCAGGGAAAAGGTTTTTGTACTCTTTCCTTTATGCTGGCATATCCATTTTTAAGTAGAAAGCATTTTTCCTCATTAGTTTCATTATCATAGGAGACCTTCTTTGTTCCTAAATGAGTTTCTCTAAGCTATCTTTCTCTACTTTTTGATAAGACAAATAGAATGTCTTCAGAATTGTCTGAGTGGGGAAGCTTTCCCTTTTTATACTTGTAACAAAAGCCAAATGGACATCCTCATCTGTACCTTTGCTTCCACGACAGAACCTTCTTATGTAGCCTGCACTTTGTTATCAGTTGCCTGTGCACTCTGGGGGAGCCATGAAAGGAAAGTAAGGGAAGGCTGAGCAAGACGGAAACTCCCAATCTGGAGAAATGAAAATAAAAAGAGGGTCAGATCAGCCTGTTCAGTGAATCGTGTACAAGCTGAATCTGTATCCTAGAAAGCTCAGGAAAATAGTCCAAACCAGAAATAAACGAAGCACGCAGCCAGGGCGCACAGCTAGAAAAAATCTTTGGAACTGTGGTCGGTCAAATGCTGGTGCAGGCAGCCTCTCCGGCCCTCAAGGTCAGAGCAAACGCCTGTGGTTCTTCTCCTTTCTTCTCTTCAGCATCTAAAGCCAAACCCTGCAGAGTACAAAGGGGAAGTGAGGTCCAAACAAGGCCTTCTGGCTTCCAAGTCCTTTGATAAGCTTTGCCTTTTATTTTTATAAAACCTCAAAAGTGTGTTAATGCCATGGAATCACAGGTATCCCTGGCATTATATGATAAATGTGCTAGTGAAAAGCAATTGTCCAACAAGTCTTTACAGGGGAATTAAGGCAGCTATGAGAATTGCTTCAGGTGGTATTCATTCATTTATTCATCAAAGAGTTGTGGCATCCACTAGATGTTCCGCATTGAGCTGAGCGTTGGATAAGGGACAAAGGTGACACAAGATCCTATTCTGAGACTTGTGGAATTCATAATGGAAATGGTAGGGAAGACAAACATGCTATTAAATCGCAAATTGTTGAAAGTGTTAAGAAGGAAGCAGGTATGATATTATGCTAGAGAATAAAGACTAGCAGACAGAGGATGAGGGAGCCAACTTTAGATAGAGTAGCTAGGGAAGACTTTCCTGAAATTTAACCTGAGACCTGATGGGTGAGATGGAACCAGGTGTATCATTACAGGTCAGAAATGGAGACAATTTTCACTCTGGCTATCCTGGGAAGAATTTGATTTACAAGGTCACCTGGTATGAAGAGGAGACTTTCACTGGCATGTTTCTGAATAGAACTTTCCTAGATCCCCTGCCTCTCTGTCTATATTTCATATTCCTTTTCCCTGCATTATTTTTCCTCCCTTGATGTTACTAATGTCTGACATACTTTCTGATTTATTTACTTATCTCCTTACATTAGTCCATTGTGTTGTTATAACAAAATGCCTGAGGCTGGGTAGGTTATCAAGAGGTTTATTTGGCTCACAATTCCGTTGGCTGGCAGGTCCAAACAGCACAGCACTGGCGTCCTGGCACAGCATGGCAGAGAAGCAGAAAGGGAGGGTGCTGTGTGCCCAAGGAGTCAAACTCATGTGGTTGCCTTGCTTTCTAAAGACCTGCTTTTTTGAGAATGTCTCACCATGAGACCAGCAGTGATCCTTGCTGTGGGCAGCACCCCCAGGACCTAAGCACCTTCCAGTAGGCACTGCTGGCACAGTAGGCACTACTTCAACTGCCACTCCAAGGACCAACCTTCCAGGGCATGAACCTGAGGGGGACACACTGAAACCGCATCCAAACCACTGCACTCCACCCTTGGACTTGGCTCTTCAAGGAGCTGGTTCATTTGTTCTGTTCACGAGGACTGGACTGCCCCAGCAAGCTCAGTGAATGTCGTTCCACTACACCAAGCCACCTCTCTCCCCAGCCCCCCACGAGAGGAAAGTGATGTAGAAGAAAGATTAAGAATTTTGAAATTAGCCGTATCCGGAAGAATATGCTATTCCTGACAGAGTCATTTGATTAAAATGAGAAAATGTACGAAGAGATGAGTTCCATGCTGGCATAAAAAAGGCCTGAGTAAACATCATCCTCTGGAGGTTTCCCATTTGTCTCTTCCCCAGCAAGTGCTGTGATAGGAAGAGCTGGAAGACAGGGAGGGGTAGGAGAAGGTTATGGCTAATTTCTCTGTTCCCTAGTTGGGGACCCCAGGCTCTTTCAGTGCCTTCCAACATCCTTCCTCTGTCACGCGCACTACACCAGCTCTACTCTTTCCTCAGGTCCCTTTAACTCCTGCCTGTCTGTCATCCTAATCCCTCAGGATCCTTGACTCTGGCTTATAAGGGAAAGTCTGTGCTAAACGCTGAGCTTGATTGCCAGCCCTGGGTCCTGTGTGAGTAAGATTGGGTGCAGCAGGCAGAGACACCACCCTGCTGCTCCTGGGCTCCTGCTCCCAGTGCCCTGGGCGAGAGGAAACACTGCTGGTGTCTGCCTCATTACCTTCCCCATTTTGAAGCTTGCTGACTAACATCAAGAAGGCTTTTAGAATTTCTTTTCCTCAGGAAATGCAGAATGGAATAGTACAAAGGAAGGAAAAAAGCCAAGTTCGTGATTACAGAGGTGTAGAGAGATTACAGAGAGTAAAAGGAGAAAGGAGATAAAAGAGGATAAAAAATAGAATAGAGGCAGACAGTGGAGCCTCTTAGGTATTGTCTTAGCTTTTATCTAGAGAAGATGTTGACAACACGCTCCATGGAACCCTAGTATGGTATAATAAATATCTCTACTTTACGATGTTATTTCTTATGATAAAATAATAGCACAATAACTTTTTTCAAACACCATGCCAAGAACTTTATATAAGTTATCATCATCAAATGTTCCTTTCAGTTGAAGGCAAATTCAGTCATTCCAATGCTCAGATTTCTTCAGTCTGCCCCATCTTACTGAGACTGAAAGCCAACATCCTAGTGGGATCTGTCCCTCTCCCATCTCAGATCAGGTTCCTCCTGCCCTTTTCCATGACTTCCTTCCTTCTAGCCACACTGGCTTCCTTGCTATTCTTGAGCAAAGTAGTTATCCTGCCTCTGGTCTTTCTCATTGCTTGGTCTTTGGCCTGGAATGGTGTTCTCCCAGATGTAGTCATGACTTTTTCCTTTGCTTCTCTCTTTACCTTCTAAGCAAAATGTTCCTGGCTGCACCTCATAAAAGTCAACTCCCACTGCTGTCGCTTCCTGCTTGATCTACCCCTCACCTTGCTTTCATGTCCTCTATACTTCTTATCACCACCTTGCATACAATATTGTCACTTATTTTTTTTTTAAGAGAGAGAGAGGGACAGTGAGAGAGAGAAAGAGAGAATCGATTTTATTTAGTTTTTCATGTGGCTTTCGTTGCTCAGACATTTGATTGTGAATGTGGTGCTGGAGTTTGAACCCGTGCGCTTGCAGGTGCCAGGCAAATGCTATAACCGCTGAGCAACCGCTCCAGTCCCCATACAATATTATTTTATATCAATTGTTTCTCTTGGCCTTGAAAATGAGTACAGTGACTATATCAGTTTTTTCTTGGTTCCTAGTGTTGCAGAAGAGAAAAATTAAGCCCATTTGAGGAAAGTCAAGTTTTCAAGGTCATCAATAAGAGGTGGCAAGGCCAGGCTTCACGTGGAGCTCTGCCTGCATCCACAGCCCATGCTCTTCACTACTGTGCTAGAGGACTGCCCAGGGGCTCTCCACACTGCAGGGACACCTGACCCAAGGGAATGCCTTTCTGTTCAGTCACAACCAATGCCAATTTAATTGTGTAAAGCAAGAACAGGGAAGAGGCAGAACGGTGGACCATTTGGACAATAGGAGGTGGCACACATGATGAAGCTTTGCCGGTGTGATTTATTTCAGCTAAAAGTCCTGGTAGCCATGGGGTATGGCAGTTAATGATATAAGTTTTGGGAGATAAAAGTAGTGGATTCAAATCCTCAAACCTTACCATTATATTTCTTAGTTTTGAGACTTCAGCCAAGTTATATACTACTCCTGAGCATGTGCTTCGTCCTCCATGAAATAGAGTTAGATAAAAGGGAATAATGTCTATCTTTAGAGTGGATTTAAGAAATAAACGGGACAAGATATACACTGTTCTCAGCATAGTACCTGACCCATATAGGGTTCAGTAAGCACCCAAGAAGCTGCTGTTATAATAATAATTATGGAGTTTATTTACTACCTATATGCTGAGAGAAAGTGTGTGTGACTGTGTGTGGGTGTGTGAGTGTGTGTGTGTGTGAAGAGAGACAGAGGAAAGAGAAAAAAGAGAAGAGAGGAGAAGGAAGAGAGGAAAAGAGAATGATTGCTTAATATACAATGGTCTACCAGGAAGAAATTGATAGTATCTCAACAATTTAAACCTTGGTGAACCATACTAGATACCTAGTTCCTATGCTGCTACTCCTGATTTGAGTACTTATAGCAGAATTTAACATATTTTTATTACTAAATATCAGAATGTTACATCACAGTGGTTAAGAACTCCCTCTGGAATATGCATGCCTGGGTTTAAGTGTTTACTCTGGGTTTAAGTGTTTAACCCTGTGATCTGGGACAAGTTTCTTAATCATATCAACAAGATAGTATTTTGAGCAGTAAATGAAATAATACATGTACAGATGTCCTTTGATTTATGGTGGGGATTTATACTAATAAGCCTATCACAAGTTGAGAATATCAAGTCAAAACTGCATGGAATCCCCCAACCTACCAAATTATATTGTTTGGCCTGGCCTGCCTTAAACATGCTCTGAACACTTACATTAACCCAAAACTGGGCACAATCATCTAACACAAGCCTCTTTTATAATAATAATAAAGTTTTGGATATTTCATGTAACTTATTGAATACTATACTGAAAGTGAAAGACAGGCTATATGTTTGCACTTTTTCATCATTGTAGAGTCAAGAAACATTAAGTCAAATCATCGTAAGTTGGACACCATTCATAAAGTGATCAGCATGGGGTCTGATCCATGGTGTTTAATAGATGTTACTTATGCTTTATGCTTGATTTTTATTGAGGAACCTAATGAAAATGGAACTTTGAAAACTTGTTTATCCTTTATTTTAATACTCTCTGCAAATTCTGGCAGTAATTGTACAGTAAGGCAACTTCCTTCCTCTTTTTCACAGAAGTCTGCCAGTGAGAGTCTTTGGAAGCAAGTTTTTACCATGAAGGGTATTTGGTTCTTAGAAACCCCTACAAATTAAAATAGCCCATGCAGAATACATTTTAAAAATGACATCCACTATTTTCTAACTTTCTGCACTGTGTTGCTGGCAGAGATAACTTATTATTTAGCAGCGACTGATCTAGTCTGTAGTTTTATTGTCTTGGGCACTTTCTGACCCTATTGATTTACCCTGAAAGTCTAATTTAGTGTGAGAGACCACCTGTGATTTTTGTACATTTCAAAATGTGAAAGTATCTTTCCCAGCAACTTGTACCTTCTGATTTCCTTTGCACATGAGAGTTGATGTAGAGAAGGCAGCTGAGCAGAGGTTGGAAACCTTTTAGAAGTGCTATGCCAAGTCTCCATTTATTCACTCTAATTTAAGGTTTTCAGTGCCAGGATGAACCTCCTCTTTTCCAAATCACTGGAGAGTAAGGACTCTCCAGACAGATCGAGGCTACCGAAATTGAAATTATTATTGTGTGATAGATTTTCTAATTTCTTTTCTTTCCTGAAAACCAAGAATTTTGAAAGTGCTGATGCCAATTTTGTGCCATTCAGGCAGAATGATCATATAGGTGAGGTTATGGCTGGAGGGGGAGATTGTGGTGCTGAAAGCTTGACATTTTATATGTAGTTACTGTGCATTCATTTAATAGTCCATAGATTAAATCAATGTTGATCCACTCGTAATGTGCCACCCTCTCTGGTGATGGCATTATGTATATAACACTTAACTCTTTTTGAAGGATAAGTAAGACAGTGTATTTAATGTAGCTAGCATAATACCTACTCATGGTAGGTATTAAGTAATGAAAGCCATTAGTTTTACTCTCCCTTTCCAATTTTACATAAATGCTAATTTTACATAGTAAATGGTACAGAAGAGTTGTGGGGCGGGAAGCAGCAATTCCTCATCCTGCTTCTATTTTCTTCTAGTCATAGTCTCCAGTCTTTAACCTAAAAAAAAAAAGTATTCAGTTCTTCTGATACTTACAATGTATTAAATAATACAAGCACCAGTGGAGTGGCACCTTCTCCTGGACTCATAGGAATATTCCCTGCTGGTACAATCTGGGTTCACCTTAGATAGGGGCAAAGTCCTCTTTTTCAGGTGGGATTCTTACAAGCATCCATGACTGATGCGTGCCAGGACAGTTGCCTAAGGAAATGAGCTGGCATGGGGAGTGCACAGGGAAGGATCGCCCATCTTCCGAGTCCTTTCTGCACTGCTTGCCAAACTTATGTAGGTGATCCCCCTTTTGTCCCTTTGGTTGGTCATCCCTTGCCTTTCACTTTGTTTTCACTTGCCTTCTCTTATAGTTTTCTTTGTGTTCTGGGCTTTCCAAGAAGAGAAAAGCTTCAAACTTGGTCTTTCTTTTCGAGTCTTTGTTTTCCGCTTTGATATGGACTAGGGGAAGGTGCGTTAAAGAGGAAAGTAGCTCTTGGGGTACAGATGGCACAAAAGGTCTGCAGGGAGATGCAGAGAACAGCTAGACTAATATTTCAGGATAGGGCCATCCTGCTAGAGTGGTCCCTTTTTATCCACAGGGGATATGTTGTGAGACTGCCAGTCGCTGTCTGAAACTGGGTAATCTGAACCCCATGTAGATGGTTTTCTCCTGTCTTCTCTGCAGTGCTGCCACAGAGGACCAAACTCAGTGGTCTTTCCACGTTCCATGCCCCAGTGCTTCCTTTGCAGCACTACTCTTGTGCTTTGGGGTATTATGAAATGAAACAAGAGTTTCTTGAACACAGCACTGAGATAAGGAGATAGCGTAAAAATCAGGAGCGGGTGTCCAGGGACAAATGTTCAGGCCTGGGTGTTCCAAAAGGAGTCAGGCTTAAAAGCAGGTAAGCAAAACCTTTTTACTGGGATCCGCGGTTCTCTGGCCAGATTCACGGGTCCACCAGAGTGAGGGTGGGCAGGGCAAGTGGTGTGTTGCTCCAGTTGGGCAGTGGCTTTATAGTCTGGGGTGGACAGGGAACGTTTAGGGAGTCTCCTCCCTGGGAGATTGGCTGGTGACTCCATCCATCATCAGGCAATTGTGAGATGCCATTGAGTTTTATCTGCCAGCATCTGATCGGTTGTTCCTTCACGGGTGGGCTGCCTGATGCCTGCCCCCAGCTGCCTGGAATGGACCTAACACATAGTACATCTGATGAAGGAGACCTGACAGTGCATCTGATAAAGGAGATTGCCACTAAGTGATTAACAGGTAGTTAGCTACACCATGTGGATGTGGAAGTGCTGGGCAAAGGGCTGAATCACGTCTTGGGTGGGACAGCCCAACCCCCTGAGGTCCAAACACTGCCATTCAGAATGGGTTGTAATTTTAAACTCCATGAATGTTCATCTCTGGTGGTCTTTATTTAGTATTTCAGACCACTCTGTTGACTGCAGATAAGTGAAATTGTGGAATGTGAAGCTATGGTTTGGGGGGGATAGCTATATTTTTTATTTTACTTTTCATTGATTTATCAACTTTATACATTATGTGTTGATGTCTCTATTATAAAAGGAGATTTAGCTTGTGCTTCCTAACTTCCTTCTCTTTCTATTCCCAATGTTTGATAACCATAGTCATATTTGGTTTTGATGTTTTCCTTGGTAGTTTTTAGTGATAAATGTAGATCTCTGTTTTGAGGCACATCACCTGAGACAGCCTCTCTTGATTGTTCTACTGGAGGAGGGCGTTAGTTCCCCTACTTTGCACTCTCCTGGTTCATTGTCAAGGTTGCTAGTGTTCTGTTCTCAACCATATTTCAAGTTTATAAGTTTTATAACAGCTTTATTAGGAAAGTTGCAAAATAGTAAATCTGATTTATATTATTTTGATTAGCAAAATTTGAAAACGGACTGCATATTATTACACTGTTAATTTTCTGAATGGGTAAGTGTTTTGTACTTACATAAGGGTCTGTCATTAGATTTATGGTATCCATCTTGAAAGATCATGAAGCCTGCAATATATTCTCAAACAGTTAAGCAAAATATGACTATATAAAAATAAGAAAAGATATTGAACAAATTGTATTGCTGAATTTTGTGCATCTAGGAATGTGACAACTAATCTCATTATTATGTAAAACTATAATGCACTAATAAAAATAAATTTTAAAAAATTTAAAATATAAGAAAAGGTAAAGTAAATGTGGCGAACATTAATAATTGTTGAATCTAGGTGCATGGGAGACCTATGTACATGTTCTTATTCTTGTCACTTTTCCATTGGCTTTAATTCTTTCAAAATAAAAACAGAAAAAGCAAACCTAATCCATTTCAAAGTAGAGGTGTTTGAACAAGTTTAAAACAAATGAATGTAAACAGGCTTACATCTCCCTTACATGATTTGCAAAGTACTGGAAACAAAAGGGAACATTTAAGATTTAATTTTTGAAGGTATAACTAATGATAATTAATAAGATTAAGAAAAAGAATGTGAAAGTGTCCTTTGGATGACACCTTTTAAGACATGAGCTTGAATCAGATTTCTGCAGCTCAAGTGCAATTAATAGTCTAATGAAAGAGTCATGACTGAGATGGGTAAATGCATGAATCATGTCTTAGATTTTAAGCTAAGACAGGTTTGAAAATAAGCATGTTTTCCTGCTTCTTGGATAATCTTTTTATTATGCCACCCCTGACCTGTGTTAAAATTATAATAATGGATTAAAATAATTATTTTATCTCATCTGAAACATGAAATATTAGTGCCTGAATGTCTTTTCATATATGTACTACCATAGGAACAAATACTAGCTTCTTAGAGCTTTCCTCGGCTTTATTACACTGATGAATGATTATACTATTTTCAGCATATTGCAAGTTTCTTTCTTTTATTTTTGCAGCACTGGGGATTTAACCCAGGGCCTCCTATGTACTAGGCAATTGCTCTACCGCTAAGCTACACCTCCAGTCCCACATCTCAATTTTCTGATGCATTTTTCATTTTCATAATTGGAAGAATTTGCAGCATCACATTCTTCTCTCACTCTCTGCTGCATGACCGGAGACAGTGTTAGAATGGAGGACAAAAGTTCAGAGTGTAGCTTGCTTAGTGTCGAGCAGCAAGGCAGATTTCGTCCTAAATCTTACATGCTAAATAGCTTGTGCTGAGATGTTATTTTACTTGATTTTCTTGGAATGCACATGCCTATATTCACACATAAGATTGGATTAGAGTTTTCTTTTTTGTGTATTAACTTAGTCAAGTTTGGCTTTAGGCTTATGTTGGTTTTATAAAATGAATTAAATAAATTTGTATCTTTTTGTTCAGCCTAGGAATACATTGCATAGTTCCTTTATGTGTTTTTAAGAATTTAAAATAATTCTTTTCCAAAGAAATATATGTGTGTAATTTTTTGAGAATATTTCATGGATAATATTTTCAATTTCTTTCATGATTACATATACTATTTTTTTTACTTCTCTTTGAGTCAGTTTTTAAAATTTGCATATTCCTAGACAATTATTTTTGATCTAGGTTTTCAAATTTCTTAGCATAAAGTGTAAGTAGTATTCTATGATATATTTTAAGCCCCCTGTTTCTGTTTTGATATTGTTTTTATAACTTGTGATTTGTTTTTTTGTTTCTGACTTTATTGGATTTTCCATGTCTGTCCGTTTTGTTCATTTTTCTGACAAGCCAAGTCTTAGAAGAGTTCATCTTCCCTAAGTTCCCATCCCCTGTCCCCACTCTGGTTCCTGCCTGCCATGTCCTAAACTGCTTCCCTGTGCCACACTCTCCCACCATGATGCTCCTTCTCACTCAGGCACAGAGCAAAGGACTCTGCCAACTATGAAATGAACCTGTGATACCATGAGCCCCAAATCAACTTTTCCTCCTCTAAATTATACTGGTCAGACAATTTTGGTCACAGCAATGCAAAACTGACTAATACATAGAGCAATAGCCTGTAATATAATGCATGCATTTTTGACCTGGCTGATGTCACATTCATAGGGGTGTGAAAATTGATTCCTAGGAGTTGGGCGGATGAGTTACAAGGTCTTTCATATTATAATTAGTGACCATATAAAGGACAATAGTACATAAATAGATATGCAGTCAGCAGCATACACAGATTTACCCAACCATGGATTTAAATATTTGGGAAAAAATTGCATCTATATTGACACTTTGAGGGTTTTTTCCTCATAAATACTTTTAAAACAATATAGCATAATAGTAATTTACTTAGCATTTATATCATATTATGTATTATAAATAATCTAGAGATAATTTAAAGTATGCAGGAGGATGTGTGTAGGTTATATGCAAATACTACTTGATTTTCTATAAGACGCTTGAGCATCTTGGATTTTGGTGTCCATAAGGGGTCCTGGGACCAATTCTCTGCCAAGGTATCACAGGTTGACTGTTTAGAGTTTATCTATAGTATAAAAATTTCATGTGATTGGAATAAAAATGGTCTAAATCTGGCCCCTTAGAGGGACAAAATTAAAAGGTAAGTTGAAAAACACTGGAGTAATGCTGTTCATATGTTATCCTTGATTAATTCATTTATTTTCTTTTTGTTTTTTTTAACTTAACTGACAGTAATTTTAAAATTCGTAAGTAAATATACCTCCTTCTAAACAATAATTGCTTTATTTTGTGGTGGTAGGATCAAACCTAGAGCATTGTGCATGAAAAGCACATGCTGTACCACTGAGCTGTACCCCCCCCCCCGCCAAAAGGTTAATGTTTCAACAGTGGATATCATTAGTGACATCATCATTGCCCACATGGTTGTCTTGTCTGTATCCTTCAATGACTTCACCTTTCAACAATATCTGAACACATTGACTACTTCTTCCTTTTTATGGCATGAATATTACCTGCCTCATAGGATAAAAAGTAAATTAGGACAGTGGAGTGTTCAGAATTGTGCTTGTCTTGGTTTTCCCTCTGCCACACTGGCTGTTTTCAGACTGGGTTTGCTGTTCCACCTCTGGCTGATACTAGCTGCTAAAGCACTAAAGAGCTGGAGCTTTCTTTTCTCCACTTTTTATTCATAGATAACCTGATCTGATTTTATTGCTTGAAATCCTTCTGTATAACTATACCTCCAGCTGTAATGAAACCCAGGGAAAACCTGACTAAACCCTCCAGACCTAACCCACTTCACCTGCTCATAGTTCCTGACTCAGCCCTCTTGACTTAACCTGCTCTTAGTTAACCTCTCAACCTCAGTCCAGAAATATCCTCAAACCATATCATTGGGGAGGTGGATTTGAGATTTGTACTTCCATCTTCACCTGCTCAGCTGCCTTGTGAATGGAGTCTCTTTTGCAAAACTTCTGTGATTGTGTGTTGTGTGTTGGATACAATGGGTTGGGTAACACTGACATGGGCGGTGAGTTCCTGACTCACATATCCCATCGCCCACTTGACATCCCCATGTGGATTATGAACATTCCTTAGTAAGGTACGTGTTCAAAGTACAGCTTTCTCGTCACAACTGCTCTTCTCCATGCCAGCCCATCTCAGTAAATGCTACTGCCATCTACTGAGTTTCTCAAGCCAGAATCTAAAATGCATCCAAGAAATGTCACTGCTGGCCTTCCTCCACATCCCATCCATGAGCAGGCCAGCCAGTTATACCTGCAGACCTCTCTTCTCTTGGTTTTCCATGTTCCTCTCTAATCTGTAAAACCATCAACTTCTACCTAGGTTTCTGACTGGTCTCTTGCTTCCACCCTCTTTTCCCAGCCCATGCTAATGATCCATTCCCTATAAAGCCACCCAAGAGGCCTTTGAAAGATATAAAAATACACATATAAAGACTACTTGAGGGGCTGGAGCGATGGCTCAGCGGTTAAGGTACTTGCCTGGCATGTGCGAGAATGCGAGTTCAAACCCCAGCACCACGTATACAACAAAGTGTCATAGCAACAAAAGCCACATGAAAAACTAAATAAAATTGATTCTCTCTTTCTCTCTCTCTCTCTCTCACTGTCCCTCTCTCTTTAAAAAAAAAAATTAGCGACTACTTGACTCCCCTCCCTAAAATTTCTACTGGCCTTTCACTACAGGCAGAATGAATGGGAAGCTCCTTATCGTGGTCACAAAGTATCCTGCTTGCCCCTCTCCTCCACCCATCTGGCCTCTGTCTGTTCCCAGAACCTGACATTACAGTAGCTGCCATGGAGTTTCTGGCTGTTTCCTCCATCCAGACGCTTCAGGCTGTTCTTCAAGTGGCTGGCCATTTTTGTCTAAGAAGTTTCAATTTATACATCAGTTCCTCAGAGATCCTTTCTGCAAGGATCTATCACTAATGTCTTCTCTGCTCCTCCAGCGAGTACATTACACTTTCTGTTTGTTTTGAATCGGATCATTTATTGCAGAAATATGCCCGTGGTTCTAGGTAGGTGGCCCAGCTCAGGTTGGTTTGGGTCCCCACACAGGGCAGGGTATTCAGGATAGGGTGGAGGGAGGGGCACTGAGTCTGGGTCTGAGTTGTGAGATGGTGTTTGAGAAGAGGCCTGTGTGTCAGGCCCACACAGAGACTTCACTATGCTGTTCTCCATCACTCTGGAGAAGCTGGTGAGCCTTTGTCCCCACCGAGTGCAGACACTGAAGTCATCTAGTAACACAAGTGTTACTACCCCAAATAGGCCATGGCTGCAGAGGCACTACTAAAACTGAGGATATCAGATATTCACCCTCCTCCTTTCAGTAGCTGTCCTGTTTCTGCCAGCTGCCTCTGTTGTGGCTTCACTATGGTGGTACCAGAGAGGATCATGCCAATTCCACATCCCAGGGTCTGCATTCTCACGGGCCCCAGACTGGACCCCACAGACCACTGTCCTGACTCCTTGGCTGGGTGTAGCCCATGAAGTACAGATTCCATACAATTATCAACTTTTGATATAGCTCCACCTTTTCTCCTGAGCTCCTAGTATCACATCAGCTCCGTGAAGGGACCTATTTCTCTGTTTACAGCACATTTTTTCTTAGTATTTCAAACAGTGCCTTTCTATATATTTGTGTGTATGTTTTATGTTATGGACTTTGGGCTTAACTCTCACAGATGATGAATATGAAGTAATTCAATGTTGAGGGTTTGCTGTATTGAGAGAGTTTTGTTGACTGATGAGTTGGTTGGTTTTAAAATCAAGTAATCCATCAGGTTTTATGTATGTGAAATTTTGTGGAATTTGGTGAGGTGTGTGCCTGTATGGGTGGAGTATATAAGGGAGACGTTTCTCCTTTATTTGCTTTCAAATGATTAGTTATGCTTCACCAATACTGCCCCAGAACTTCGAGGAATGTTGTTTGAGGGGGATGTATCCAGTATAGACAATTCTACATTTATTTGTATTCAGCTATCAGGTTGGGTATTAAACTCTAAGCCAATTTGCTGTTTTATTTTCTATTATGGTCCTTTGAAACAAAGCAAAGCAAAGTTTGATGTGATGGCACACACCTGTAATCCTAGTGACTAGGGAGTCTGAAACAGGAGGATCACAAGTTCAAGGCTAGTGTTGGCAACTTAGCAAGATGAATTTTTCTTTCAAAAGAAAAATTAAAGAAAAAAGGACTAGGGGTTTAGCTCAGGATAAAGTGCCTCTGGGGTCAATTTCAGTCCAAAAAAAAAATAACAAAAGCAAAACAAGCAAAAGTGTTTTGTAGATAGTCATTATGATAAGTACGGAAATTTTAAAGAGGTTAAAACATATGAAACAATTTGAAATAATTTTTTTGCGCAAAGTGTCTGACTTTACTGACTAAAACAAAATTTAACAAATATCTATGAATTTGTTGTAATGTACTTATCATCACGTCTGTATGATTAGAATTGCCTTGCTTTAACTGTTTTTAAACTAATCATACATTATTTTTTGCTTAAATTCAAAATGATTTGGAATGAAATGCATCTCCCCCACCCCACGTATTAATTTCTTCTCTCAGTAGAGATGCTATACTGTCAGAAATTCTTAAAAACCACCCACAAGCTTTTCCCCAAGCAGTTTTAGACCAGTGAGCATTCATTAAAGAGAACCTTTTATTTTTTATTCTAATTGGAGAATAATATATATTCATCATAAAGAAATAAAATAGAAATTATGTATATTCCTATGAAAGATAATTTCCATTTTAGTGTATTTCCTTTCAGTTATTTTTCTGATGTGTGATCATTTTGAGATATGCATTGTGATTTCCCTGTGTGATAAAAAGGATAAATCTGCTGGCTCATTTCCTTTTATAGACTGCCACCTTCTCTACTAAGCAAGAAAAAGTGAATTCTGGATTTTGCTTGGTTTGAAGCAATTTATGCTGGAAGAATTATAAAATGTAGAATCTGTAATGTGAATTTGGCTCACTCTGTATCAGAAAGAATAACATTCACCAGCCAGAGAGGAAACTTTACATATCGCTCGTAGAGCCAAAGCTTTGATACATATTTCATGATCGTGGCCGAGGCTTTTCCAAATGCAGAGTGCTGTATCATTCACTCACTCTTTTAAACTACAAAACTATTTTTGGCTCTTCTTGCTGGCACATAGGCCTTCCCGTTACTGATCTGCATGAACCATTTATCAAGTCAAGGGTTTAATCTATCAAAGTCAGAGTTTCTTTGTTCTGCCTCTCTGTCTCCCCTGCCCATATGGTGTTGTCTCACATGTGTATACTGTTGGCTTAGGAAAGGTTATTTGGAATGTAGAGGTTTACCAAGTTTCTTCACTTTTTCAAAGTAATATATTACGGAGGGAATTGATATTTTATAGGAAATGATACTTAGAAAGTTGATTAGTTTCTAGAACATTATTTTATAATGTTCCAAGTCTGCTTCTTTGCTGGAATTCCTGGCTCTGTTTTTGCCAGTGGCTCCTGCTTGTCCAAGTCATTCATTATGAAACCCTGAATCATCTTTGATTTCCTTCTTTCCCCTCTTCCAGACATTTATTGGACAGTTAGTTCCTTTGGATTCAGTCTCCTGCCTATTTCTTGAGTCCACTCCCTGTTGTCTGGACTCATGGTGCTGCCTGCTGTCCTCAAAGAAGCGAGGCAATCTGTTTAGAATGTTTTCGGTGGGATCTAATTATAAAGGCCAAAATGAATTAAGTGATTAATAGCATCAACTCTTTGCCCTGTGCCAAACCCTTATCTAGGCTTGAGGGATATAGCAGCGAGCAATGGAGTTAAATAAATAATAAAAAACCTGAGTGGGCAAAGACCAGACAGAGAAAAGATTAAATAAATAATTAAAAAAGGAATTGTAGGTTTTGGATGTTGTTAAGTACATGAAGAAAAGTAAAGTAATGAAGGACCATAGGGAGAGCGTGGGGTGGACAGGGAAGGCATCCATTGAAAGCAGGCAATGGGAATGATAATGAAAGCTAACTCAAAGTTAAAGGGTATCACGAGGGAAAAGAATACATCAAAAAGCATCCTAATTCCATCAGCATATCTCTTTCACACAAATGTTAAGTTGAAAATCCATGAGGATCCACAGTATTACGATAGCCACCGAGCTCTTCTCCCTCTCTGATCCCACTCCTGTAGGGGTTTGGGCCCTGAGTGCTCTCTGAAGGCCTCTCTGTGAAAGGCTCAGTTCCTAGTCCAAGGTGCTAGCTAGAGCTGGTGGAACTTTTAAGAGCGGGGCCCAGAGGAGGAAGTGAAGTCACTGGGGACAAGCCCTTGAAGGACCCTGGCCAAGTCCTGATTGTTTCCCAGTGTTGCCTTTCACACTTTCCCGCATCTTCAGTTTCTATCCTTGCTGTGTTTATCTGGTTTTGTTTCTAGCTGGAAGATCTTTTTCTGCCATCTCTTCAGTGTCTAAATTCTACCTACCCATTAGACTCATCAGATGTTTCCTTTGCTGTGAAACCTGAAGAAAATAATCTCTTCTTCAGAATGTTAACAACAGACATGTTTTTGGACTCTGCATTGTATTTACTTACACATGTGTGCACCTCCACACTTTGCTCAGACTTGACGCTCTTAAGGGTAGGCTTTTGGTGGGCCTGATCCTTTGTCCTTCTCCTAAGCCAGAACTGTGTCTGTCATGGATAAAGGAGTTATGAACAAGTGTTCTTAGTGGTGTGTTCACTCAGTGATGATTAAAAAATGTAGTCATACTGGAATGCCACCAAATGAAGGTCCTAGAATGGTAACATGTCGTGAGGTGCTCCATGTTTGGCTTAGAGAGGAGAAAAGTAGTGATAGGACAAGGTGCTTTAGACTTTTTTTCCCCCTGTCCTTTCTTTTTCAGTCTTTTTCTTAACTGATCTTCTGGCAGTATTTATTAATGATGATCACTCTTTTTTTTTTTTAAACATATTCTCCCTTCAATTTCCATGGTGTGTTTTGATTCTTTTTTATCTCTTTTGCTGGCTTTCCTTCTCCTATCAAATGTTTAAATTCTGGGATTAGAGGTTAGAATCTAAGTGTTGTCTTAGACACTCTCTCCTTCTCAGTTTTTTGTTTGTTTGTTTGTTTTTATTTTTGTTTTTTAAGAGAGGGAGAAAAAAAGAGAGAGGGTAGAGAGGAGAGAGAACCAAGTTTATTTAGTTTTTCATTGTTCCAACACTTACTTGTGTATGTGGTGCTGGAGTTCAAAAACTAGGGTCTTTGCATATGCCAGGCAAGTGCAATACCACTGAGCTACCACTCCACCCCTTCCTTCTCAGTTTTGACTTAGTGATGTTTGTGGCTTCAATTGCAAACTACATAATGGGGATTGACAAAATCATACATCTATTCCAGACAAAGCCTCTGAACCCCTAATTTCCTGCTCAAGATATCTCAAAGGCTACTCAGACCAAACAAGTATGTATGGAACCAGTGAAACTTTTCCATTCTTTCCAGAGTGAATGAATGGTAATATAGGTCTTCACCTGAGGAAGCCAGAATTCTAGAAGTGACCTCTGACATCTTCATTCCTCATACCTATTCTATCCCAAGTTCTCAATTTTTATCTCCTAATGTATCTAATGTTCTTTTAAAGTTAGATCACCTCCAAGCCAACATCCTCGAATAGGATACAGCTTTGCCTTGCTTAGACTTTTCCAATATCTCTGCACTTACCTCTTTCAGGCTGTTCTCCACAGATTTCTACAGCTGCCATGGTGATTTTTTGAAATGCATATTTTATTACCAGTTTCTCTGGATATGTCTCCCAGTGGCTGCCTGTTCCTTCCTATCTGTGCACTCCTGGATACAGTCCACATGGCCTCCCTTCACCCTCAGTCTCATCTTTTGCGGTGCTTCCTTCAATCCATTCCTCATGCATGGAGGACAAACTGCTCCCTCTGTCTGGGATGCTCATTTCTCCAGTGCCCAAGTGCCTTCTGATCTCACTGATTAGGTCAAACCTACTACAAGACTCTCTCCTAACACCAAGTTGTGAAAACATCACTATTATAATTTTACATTTGCTGCTGATTATTTCTGGGAGTGTGGAGAGGAGAAGGACGGTTGCAAAAGATGAATAAAAAGAAAAGTTAGGGACCAGACTATGAAACAGGTTAATAAAACAGGTTAAGATGCTATGGAATTTATGCTAGAGGCAGTGAGACACTTTTAGATCATTTTTAAGAGGAAATGATGGGATCATGTTTATGTTTTGCATGTGTTATAGGTTGAATCGTGTCCCCTCACAATTTGTTTTTTAAAAGGTTAATCCTGATGCTTCCAAAGGTGACCTTATTTAGAAACATTTTAGTGTAGATCTAATTAGTAATATGAGGCCAAGCTGAATAAAGGTGGGCACCTAAACCAAAATGCTGTAAGGAGAGAGAAAAATGCACAAGGCACTTTCTGAAGCTGGGAGAGAGGCCTGGAACTGTCCTTCACTAGCACCGTCTGAGGTAGCATAGCTCTGCTGACACAGTCATCTTAAGCTTACAGATACCAGAATCGGAAGACAACACACTTCTGTGACTTAGGCCACATGATTCTGGTACTTACTTTGGTAGAGCAACCCTGGCAAACTCATACATTAAGGACAACTCTGACTGCAGATTCGGCAATGACTTGGATATGAGGAGATGACCTAAGGCTATTAAAATGAGTCCCACCCTGACTGTGGGAAAGACTAGAAAGCTAATTTGAAAGGAGAATCAACTAAGATGAGTAAATGATTCCACTTGCAGAGTTGAGAGGAGTGGCTTCAGAACAGAGGATTTCAAATCTCATTTATTGGTCAATGACCCCCAAATGTCCATCTTTACCTACAACTTCTCTTTAGGCTCCCAGATTTTCATATCTGAACACTAATTCAACTCCACTTGGATTATCCTTAGTGACTTTGCTGAATGTTTAAATAAAGGAAGAATTAATGACTAATAATAAGGTTACTATGTAGATGAAAAAGAAGACAATACATAACTTTCACAGGTATGTTGAAGGGAGGTATACTTTCATTCTATCTAAGAAAGAAATTGTAATAACCAGAGTTCCCCAAAATTAAATGAATTCCCTTGGGGTGTAGAATTCTATCTCTGATGTCAGTTCTGAATGATCATGAGTCTCAGATTTTGCATTCTTATAGGTCTTTGTTGATAGCTCTCATATTGTTCTGTTTACCTTCTCATCATATAAAAGTGCAATGATCTTACTCATTTTATGGTAAATTTTCTAAGAGCAATGACCAGGGTTTGTTAACTTTTCCAGCATCAGGAGCCTAACGTTAAGCTGTGTGTGTAATCATTTAATAACTGTTTCTCTGTTGAGAATGTCCAAGTTTGGACCTCGATTCCAAATATTCTCTACCTCAGCTATTTCATTCAATATTTTAGTAATAAATATGCCTATTTTCTTCCTTAATAACGAAAATACAAAATGTTGAGATAAAATATTTCTGCTGGCTAATCAATATTCCTGATATCAATTATCCATGCAATATTATATTATGCATTAATTTGGTTCCATGCTTGGCAGTATATGGTACATGTTGTGCAAAGGCGTAATTGCTTATGTTCATACATAATAAGTAGATTGGGGAATTCATCTGAGGGTACATCTTAGTTATTAATAGTGATCGTCAAGTGTACATTTCAAGTTTAGAACCTCATTGGTCTTCTGGGAGTTAGTGCCTCAATTTCAAGGAAAATTTAAACCTTTCATGTACTCCTGTTCATTTAATTCTGTCAAAATACAAGATTTTGTGTCTAAGAAAAAAGATCTAGAGGCTAATTAAAGGACTGAAGGCAAGGGTTTCATGGCCTTCTGATTCCTCGCACACAGCGATAAATGTAAATGAGTCAGAAACACACCCTAGATTTGTTTTTTTTAAAAACTCGGATTTAAAAACTTGTAGCACAGGGGATGGAGCAGTGGCTCAGCGGTTACAGCGCTTACCTGACAAGCAGGAGGACATGGGTTTGAAACGTACAACAAAGTGTTGGAGCAGTTAAAGCCACATGAAAAGCAAATAAAATCGATTTTTCTCTTTCTCTCTCTGAAAAAAAAAAACCTGTAGCATAAAATTTACCATCATAACCATTTTTATATGTACAGTTCAGTGGGGTTGAGTATATGCACATTGATGGACTGATCTCCAAAATGTTATTATCTTGCAGATCTGAAGCTGTGTCCATTAAATAGCAACTCTCCATTTCCTCTCTTAACCCCAGTAGCCACCATCCTCTTTCTGTTTCAATGAGTTTGACTGCTTTTGATGTACCTTATATGTGGAATCAGACATTATATTTTTTGGTGACTAGCTTTTTTCACTTAAAGTCATTAAAGTTCATTCATGTTGCCCCATATGATAGGATTTTCTTCCTTTTTAAGACTGAGTAGTATTTCACTTTGGGCATACATTTTGTTTGTCCACTGCACAGATATGTGGGTTGTTTCTATCTCTTGGCTATTGTGCTTTTCTTTTCATGTAAGTGTACTTGAAAATATAAAATTTCTAGGTTAGCTCTATTTTCAATTTTTTCTCTATAAAAATGAAAGAAAGATATTTTAATGCACTTGAAATTTTTTTCAAACTGTCACTTAAGACTTATTCTAGATTGTTATTCGATGGTAAAAAAGGGTACCAAATATTTATTTAGACAGAATAATATTGTGAAAATCAGCATGAGAAATATTAAATGTGGTTGTCAGATAAGGAAATATATTATGGAAACTAATTGTTTTGAATCTCCTAAAGGACTAAGGACACTTGGAACAGAATTTTTGAGATAAGCCTATTCCTTTAAAAGAATTCTTTGAAATTAAATTCCTTTTCACACTTATTAAAGGTAAAGTTATTATTACTTTTGTTTCAAGAATATAGTGAGTAGCATTTTCTATGAAATCTTAGCAAATTCCATGAGCCAAATGACTGACTTAGAAGCTTGTGCCAATGGAAATCAATGCCTTGTCATATAATTATGATCTTTTCTAAGAATTCACAAGGGCTGTATGTATGTAAAAATGAGTCCTAGGACTCCATTATAATAATGACAAGCACAGTCTTTCAATTTTTCACATTTTGAAAATTGATAAACAGAGCCATTTGCCTTGTCTCCAATTTTCTGAAGATTAGTTCCATTCATTTAATTCATGGTTATATTTCTTGTGTCAACTGTATTGATGTAGCATCGATAAACATAATCTTCCACTTACACTCCCTCTTCCATCTCTACTCTCTCTTTCAGTCCTTATATTATCCATAATCTTTGGCAATATACATGTGCTAAGTATGAAGACTGGGAATTGTTATTGCCTAGCTATTTCAAACTGAATCCCTCTCTTTGCTCTTTTTAAATTAAATTATTTTTCTTTGAACTCATTTCAGAATCCCTTGCTCCTAAGTCATGTTTTTTTTTATAAATCAACCTATGCATAAAATATTTAATTTTCAACCTATCTTAATTTTGCCCAATGACATCCTCCCTTATTTATTTATTTATTTGCTTGCAAGGTAAGCAAAAGAACTCTGTGAATTTAAGTACATGATCTTCTTTTAAAAACTTGATCTGATTGACCTCTCCCAATTCAATCTTTTTTTTCCTGGTTCTTAATTTAGCTGCAAAGATGAAGTGTCTACTATTTACATTATTATAGAAAATAGATCCTAAGTGCAAACGATGTGCATAGTCAATTCTGGTTTGTTCTTGATTTGTTGAAAGAACAGCCCTGATGTCTTTCCTCCATGAAATATTTACCAAAAGCGTTAAATGATAAGAAAAAGAATAAACATAAAGCTGCTGATAGCAGGCTCCCATGTACTGTCTTTCTCCCATTCTGAACATCCATTTTCACTGAGAAGTTGGAGATACTTTCCTATTTAATTTGATTTCTATATAATCATGGGTATTACAAAAAACAAAGTTCCCACCCAGCAAGTGTGAAGGTGCCCCTGATATTGTAACTTGAAACCAATCAATAAACGACTTTTTCTACTGAGTAAAACTTACCTCCTATTCTCCCTGGCCTGGCTGAAAACATAGGTCCTGAAAACAGAAAGTTATAACATCAGCCTGGCAGAAAATTTTAAAGCCAGTACTTTGCAGGGCATATAAGAGTAAAGAAACTTCCAAAGAAATACTCTTAGTTAAATCTCTTATAGAAACTATGAACCAAGGCTTATAGAACAGAGAGGCTGAAGAGGCTTTGTGGTGAGTATTGGAAATTCTGAAATAAGGAAGTGACCTCATAGCAGGTCAGCATTAGAACATGACTGTGTCGGCCTCCAGTGTGAGACTGTGAAATCTGGATAAAGAAAGGCAGAACAAGATGACACTATTCCAGCAAACACTGGGAGTGACACCAGGCAAATTCCTTTTTGTGAAGGAAATGAGAGTTAGTATAGAAACATTTGGCTTATCATCCATGCAATTATGCTAGTTAACACTTAACTATATATAGAATTTGCATTTCAAAGTATAAATCTGATCACTATTAGTTGTTTCCTTTTTTTTTGTAGATTAAATATGTAAACGTCTCAGGCATGGAGCTACAATGGTGAAAAAGACATCACTTCCCTCCCAAGGACCTTAAGGGGATGGGACAGATGGCATGGACAGTGTAGGGAATAGGGTGCACTGTGGGAGCAGCAGGTGGGGTCAGTATCTGAATCTGTGGACAGAGGAAATAAATACCAAGACCAAAAGATGAGGTCATAGGAGGGCAGAGAGAGGGTTCCAGGCAGAAGCTGATGGTAAATTTCGAGTAGGTCAAAAGTTCACTGAAACTTTCATTATTATAAAATTCTGGAGTATATGTTATAGATAGCTCTCAGAACTAGATGAATGTGAACTGTGACTTCAGTCAAGAACTGACGTCAGGGCCAGATGGAGTGTGCCATCCCCCTTCAGGATTTTGCTTTAGAAAGTCTTCTGATTTAGCTCATCAGATAGCCTATTTATTTTGCATGTTGCTGGAGACTTGAGACTACCTATTAGAAACACAGTTCTTCGACTCAGTGGCTTGCAGTGAGTTAGTGCCCCTCAGAACCTTGTATATAAATATGTTCTACAAACAGGATCCATGAAGTGCAAACATAAAACCGTGCTACAAAAACACTTCTTCCTTCCCTAGTGCCACAGGGGCAATTGCTGCAAATCTGACTTGTAAAGTATGCAGAAGAGTGAACCTTGTTGACTCATCCATTTCACTTTATACTACGGTCAACCCAACACCCGAGTCATGCTGCAGGACCTGTGCGGAAAGATTGTCCTCTATGCTCTATCCCAGGGTTGGCAGGATTTTCTACAAAGAGCCAGCTAGCCTAGTAAATATTTTAGGCTTTGCTGACCTCATAGCCTATCACAGCTATTCAACTCTGTCATTGTAGAGCAAACCAGCTACAGTATAGACAATATGCAAAACTTAAGTTAGCAAAACCAGGCAGAGTCCAGCAAGATATAGCTTACCGACCCTGACTAACACTCTTCTAAGGTACCATGTTTGGACTCGTGTACTGTTTCCATGACTTGGAGGACTCCTCCCTTTCTCCACCTAGCTAGATTCTATTCATTCTTCAGCTCTTAGCAGAGATCACTTTTTGAAGGGAGAAGCCGTACTGCTGCCCAAATCAGGTGGTATACCCCACCCCAAATCATAACCCATTATTGGCTGGGTTGCTGGGGACTCCTCTCTCCACAGCTTAGAGCTGTGCTCCTATGTTGTACAAAAGTTTTAGAGAAATATCTAACCTTTTTAAGATAGCTTTGTCACCCTAGTACCCAGACAGTTGCATTGAATTAGCCTGCAATCTGAATCAAATGTCAGCAGAAAAACTTCCCTCCACCAAAACCGGTATTTGTTACTGGCCCAAATGATTGCCTGGGTCTTTGAGGAGTGCTATTCCCAGGAAGCTTCCCTAACCCTCTGTGGCATATTCTACCCCCACTAATTGTCAGTGTGCCCAAACACCACTCTGAATTCTAGTGAACAAGCAGGGACCTTGGCCAGTCATTTTCCTCTTCACTTGCAGGAAGAGGAAAAGCTAATAATAAATGCATATGTTTGCCATGCATTTGCTATCTGTACATCATTTATATCACCCTTGTGGAATCTGTTACATTATTTCTATTTTACCAAAAAAAAAAAAATGAGGCATAGAGAGGTTAGTCACATTGCCTTAAGAGACAAGCTAGTAATTGTGGAACTAGGCATTGAACTTGGGCACTCTAACTCTAAGCTGGTGCACTAAACTCGTGCTGCTGGCACAGTGATTGCTGACTCTCAGGCCCTCCTTCCTCCTCCTAAGCACATACAGCCTCTAGTCTGTGATTTCTCTCAGAGGATCTCAGAAAATAGGAACCAAGGAGGGGCAGAGAACACTTAATGACGTGACTTAAAGGCTGAGACTTAACTGGAAATGTTTAGAGGCCACATTGGACATTAGGCCACACTATCTCCGTAATAGGTAGAGAGCATATTCGGAGCTTAGGAAATCAGAAGGGAGATGGAAATGCCCTTGACTGGCTGTGCAGCTTTCTCTTTTCAAAGAATGAGCTTGGAACACAGACAGGGTATTCTTATTCACTAAGTAGTTTTCACTGTTAGAGACTGAAGTAGAGTTTTCACTACAAATAAATGTTTTCCCTACAATTGAAATAAATTTGTGAAATAACGTAGAGATATAATTCTGTTTTCCCCAGTGACAAAGATGCAGGGGCCGATGATGAAAAGCGCAGCCACCGTGTTGAGCTTCACACTGGGTGTGCTCTTGCCTCTAGAACCAGGAGACACATGAAGTGAGTCTCACTAATCCACCCTGCAAATGAAAATGAGCAGGTGGGTAGAGTGAGAGGTCCAATGGACTGAACTGTGACCCAGCAACTGGCCACTGTGGGTCTGAAGATCTTCCATTCCTATTGCTTTGTGAAAATCATCTTCATTGCAGACTTGAACAGATGCAGACAGGTCACTCATCCATCCTCAACATCCCCCCTCTCTTCCCCCTTCTAGTAGTTCCATCTTCAATTGTTTATTCTCATTCCATTTATAGGATATCCACAAATTAAGATGCACTCTCTTAGACCTGAAGATTCTATTTCTTCACTACGCCTATGTATTAACATATTTTTGCAAGGTCATCAAAAGTGACTTATTTAGGGGCATCTAAAGTCAGTATGGCAATAAATTGAGAAATTGGATTCTTGTCCTTCATTTTTCTCAGATTATTATGGCTGCAATGAACCATCACCTTTTTGGCCTTAGAAGCTGATTTATGTAGGGAATAGAAAATGTTCTTGGGAGGTTTATTTTACCACTAATAAAGGTAGTTTTTTACAGTGTGATGGATCCATTCACCTACCCATCTACTCATCCATCCATCCAATCCAATCATCATGGCCCTTTTCATGTTCCTTCTCAGATTTTTATTGTACTTGTCATCTTCTACAGTTTTGTTTTAGCCAGCTGTTTTGTTGCTGTGACTAAAAGACCTGGTGAGAACAATATTAGGAGAAAAGGTCTATTTGGGGGCTCACAGTTTCGGAGGTCTTAGTCCATAGAAGGCCAGCTCCATTCCTCAGGGCTGAGGTGAGGCTGAACGTCATGGCTCCAGACAGAAGAAAGAGAAAAAGTCCACATCAGATACAAAATATATGCCCCGAAGGTATGCCCCCAATGATCCACTTCCTCCAGCCACACCCTCCAGCCTACAGTTACCAGTTATCAGGGAATTAACTCAATGATTGAGTTAAAGCTCTCATAACCCAGTCGTTTCACCTCAGCCTTTCCGGATTGTCACATGTGAGCTCTTGGGGGACACCTCAGATTCAAACCATTACAAATTTGTACAACTTTTCTTTAATTTTTATTGATTCTTTTTAGATATGCATGGCAATAGAATATATAATGACATAATTATAAAAGCATGGAGTAGGGGCTGGAGCAGTGGCTCAGCAGTTACAGTGCTTGCCTAGCATGTGCAAGGACATGGGTTCAAATCCAAGCACCACATACACAATTAAGTGTTGGAGCAACAAAAGTCACATAAAAAACTAAATGGAAAAACTAAATAAAATTGATTCTCTCTTTCTCTCTCTTAAAAAAAAAAAGCATGGAGTATAACTTGTCTTAATTCAGTCCCCAGTATACCTCTTCCTCTCTCTTCCTCCCACCACCTATTCTGTTCTCTCTACTCTACTGATCTGTTATTTACTAATAGTTTTTTTTTAATTAGTGTCTTGTTGATGTACATATTGATGAAATTCACTATGGTATGTTCATAAGTGAACATAGGAAAGTTGAGTCTGATTTATTCCACGAGTCTAATTAATTTCCCCATCTCATCCCTCCTCCCTCCATTTCCTTCCCCTTTGTCTCTTTGATCTTTTCATTATTTTGGGTTAGCTTCTGCATATCAGAGGCAACATTCAACCTTTGGCTTCTTGAGACTGGCTTATTTCATTTAGCATGATAATCTACAGCTCCATCCATTTACTGGCAAATGCCATAAAGTCATTTTTCCTTCTGGCTGAATAATAATACTCCATTGTGTATATATACCACATTTTCTTTATACATTTATTTGAAGTGTTGAAGGACACATTGGTTGGCTCCGCAGCTTAGCTATTGTGAATTATGCTGCTATAAACATTGATGTGGCCACATCACTATATGTGCTGATTATAAATCCTTATATACCAACGAGTTAGGTATGGCTCAGTCAAATGGTGGTTGCTTTCTGAGTTTTTCGTGGCATCTCCATGCTGCTTTCCAGAGTGGTTGCACTAATTTGCAGTCCCACCAACAATGTATAAGTGTACCCTTTCCTCCACAACCTCGCCAACGTTTATTTTTGTTTGTATTCTTAATAATAGCATTTCTGACTGGAGAGATATAAAATTTCAGTGTAGTTTTAATTTGTATTTCTCTAGTTGCTAGAGATGTTGAATATTTTTTCATTTTTTTTATTGTCTGCCTCACGCTTTGGAATGTCATTCACTGGGTCGAGAATACCAGCCTGACTTGCTTATGACATTGCCCTCATGCCTAGAATAGTACTTGGCCATAAATGATAATAATTTCTAGGAATATTGAGTGAATTTTTATTAGATAAATATTTCCTAAGCATCCATTTCTTTTAAAGAAAAGGACTGAGTGCCAACATGGATCTAAGTAAACTCATGGATCACTGTCATGAGGATTCTAGGCTGGTAAAGCCATCTCTAAAACTAATCCTTTTAATGGCATCACTATACAGGAGAAGTAGTTGTTTTCATTTGAGAAATGTAGTGGAGGTATCATTTTTACTTCTGTCCGATAGAAAGCCTTCCCTGTAGTAGTGGCATGGGACACATGTTGAAGAGAGGGAAGGGACTGAAATTGGGGAGTTGTGGTGCTAAGACACATTCTAGAGAAAAAGTGGCAGCAGAAACTAACAAGGGTAAGTGGGGAATGCCGGCTGTGTAGAAGATGGAAAGGCAGTTTGTTTCGGTTTAGAGTAAGCCTGGCAATTTGAAGGCTGTAATGCAGTGTCTACTGGAAAGAGCAGTCGGGACAGGTTATGAAGAACATTGATATTACCTGTTGGCAAAGGTGAATCCAACTTCTTGGTCTTCCCTATGTCATAACATCTCAGTGACAATATTTTATGCTTCCTGTTTTGGGCTTCAAAACAGCCACTTGGGCAGCCCAGTTTGCTAGAGCCTGGAAGGAATCTTATATGAAATGCAGATCTAGTCTTTGATCTACATTTTGTAGGTCAACAAGCTCAGTTCCTTGGCAGTAATTATAGGGCTGTCAAGGATGTTGCTCTTGAATAATTTATCTAATATATTAGCCACAAACAAACTCTCATCCTGAGTATCTCACTGACCTGCTCCAGCTTTTCCTTGGGGAGCAATGAATCGTCCCCAGTTCCTAGAGATTTGTTCAAAGTTGATGTTGAGTACGGATTTCTGCCTTCACAATCGTTTAGCGTGCAGCCTTAGAGCTGTGTCGGAACAGTATTTTCTACGGCTAGCCTCATTTAGGAGGACACCAAAGAGTGTTTTTATCTTGGCATGTGAGTCCGTTGAGTGCAGCCTTGTTCCATAAGTGTACTTTGGCACCAGGAAGCGGAGACAGCGGCTTTCAGAGTGATGGGGAAAGCAGGTGATTAAGAGCTCTGCACAGGCGGATAGCGCTAAAGATGTTTGCATCGTCCTTGCCGAAGTCATCGCTTCAGTGGGACTTTTTTAAAGTTGACTTTTTAAATGTTTAACAAAAGACAATTGTATATATTTGTGGGGGTGCAATGATACTTTGATATATGTACACATGGTGTTCTAGCATTATTCACAGTAACCAAGACAGTTTGAGGGTTTTCAGGGAAAAACTTCCAATTGGGGATCTTTTGGTAGTTTATCATATTTCCCCTTTCCAGTTCTTTTTCCCTCTAAGTTTCATTTCTCATCAGTTAATATCACCTCTGTTTTGTCTTCACAGGCTCTCAGCTTTGAAACTTGAATGTCAGTTGGAAAAACTGACAATAGCATAATTTATTTTAAATAAATATAAGTAATTTATTTACTTTAAATAAATGTAATTGACTAAAGGCCAGTATTAATCTATTACATGTTTTTTTTTAAAGTTCATCTTCTTCCATCTTTCCATTTCTATCTCTTGAATAAACTCTGTAAGGAAAATAAGATCAGCAGTGATCAGAGTGTGCCCACGTCCTATCCTTTGCTGGATATTAGCAAACCTATCCCCTCACAAAGGCCATCAAATTCATTTTTGCAATTACTTCTCTACCAACAGCCACATATGCCCTTGCCCCCATTCTAGTAGCACATAGTACAGGGATGATGCTGTAGTTATTTGCACCACTCTCCCAGTTCTAATGGCAGTGGTTTTGAAATGTCATCCTTGTTGAAAGAGCTCAGGTTTGTGACCGGACATACTTGGATTCAAATGACGACTCTACTACTTACCTGATAGCTTAGTTGCTTGGGACATGTCACTTGACCTCCCTGGGCCTGTTTTTGAACCCTTAAGTTAAAAATAATAATAGCCCTCTTTGGGAATTGTTGTGGAAAGTAAATGATACACACGAGGCACATGCGCATAGCATGGGACCTGGTAAATAGGTGAAGTTGTTACTGTTGTATTGTTGTTTTACTAATATTGGAAATATTAGAAAAATACTGGAAAATATGGTATTTTGGAAAATGGAAGTTTCCCCAGGGACAGAAGCTACATCTTATACACTGCAAAGGGCAGTTTTTTTTGATAAGCAAGAGTGAGTGGCAGGGCTACAGTGTGACCACTGTGTTTTTGAGGTTTCTTAGCCTTTGCTTTTCTTTCTTTCTTTCTTTTTTTTTTTTTAAGTAAGTCCTCCATAGTATTTTGGGACTCCTACCATGAGGAGGGACAGAAGGCAGCTCACACATGAATTTGGTCCAGGCAAATCGTTTTTCATCTCTGGACCATGCAATTTGTTTGTAGAGACAAAGTCTATGAGAGCTAAGCATTTGCTTTGTTTTCCAAGATAAAGCTAAAAGAAAGAAAGTCTCTGTAGGTTTGACACCCAGAAAGCCCTTTCAATAAAGAGGGTGCTGTAAGTATTTTCATTTCGTTTTAAATATCCTCCAGGCTGATAATATGTTTTCTAACTACCTCCCAGCAGCCTCAGCGTTCTTTTCTTCTGGTGCCCCTTGAAGATTACATTAGGCCGAGAAGGAACACTCCAGGGTGCCCAATTGCCTGCTTTCGGGGCCACAGCTGAATTTCTAAGTTCTTTCTCCTGTGATTTATGTTGCCTATAGTTTGACTAGTGCTAGTTAGAGAGAAAGAAAGCTCACACATTTCTCAGTAAGCCAAGGTAAAAGAGAACTCTTTTGTCATGGTAATAATAACACTTAGCACTTATATAGGGCTTTTATCTTCAAAGGGCTTTCCAAACATTAGCTAATTAAGAAGTCTGCTCAATGTGCAGCAGCTGTTGAAAAAATAAATGTGATGTTTGGGTGTATTAAAAACGTGAGCAAAAACATGAGGACATCCTATATCAAGCAGCTGTGGCGCTCTGTCTAATTTGTTTGCTTCACCTGGTGGAATAGATCAGACGTTAAAGTGGTCCTGCTGCGCAGAGTAATAATGGTTGGGATAAAGCAGAGCTTGTGCATAATGGAATATTGCAAGGGTTATAGAATACTTACCGAAAGAAGGAAAGACAAAAAGGAGCTTCATCACCTAATTTTTATTAAACTTTCATAATCACAGGCACATGCAAGACTAGTGAAATAGGTACATCAATGTAGGGGCTCTAAGAATTCATTTGCAAGGAACAGGCATTCTCAGTTATTCACTCAAATTCACTCAACCAGTGTGTATTGAGCACTTATTAGACACTGGAGACGTACATTTAAAAATTACATAGGGACAGTTGCAAAATGATGTGGATATGTCAGGGTTCATGTACCTTAACTTTATACAAATACACACACATGCACGCACACATGTGCACATTAAATTCAACCAGCAATTTTCTTTGTTGATTAATTGGCAGAAATGAGCTAACATACTAGTGCAAGAGTTGAGCTATAGCTTTGGTAAAGAAAACAAAATAAAAAAGCAAAATATGCTTTTGTTGTGATTTTCTGCAATGGGCATTGAGAAGGAGCCAGTTTTTCTTTTCCTCTTTCTTGTTTTTCATAGCTAAATTTATTGATCTATACCTGATATTCTGTTTAAAGTGTAAATTCTATAGAGACATGGGAAGGTGGTGCATGAGAAAAGAGAGAAGGATCATAAGATGCCAAAATATAAGTGTCTGTACCTCATTAGAGTCTGTGCTATATTATCAATGTGCATTTACACACCTGCAGGGCATCTGAGAACACCTTCCTTCCACTGTACTGAAGAAGAGAAGAGAATTACACTTTTGATTAAGCTGCTTGTCAAAATGGGATTTGTTATGGTGTAGGACTAGAATGTCCCCTGAAGTCTCAATTATTCAGAGGCAGGGCTTTTGGGAAGTGGCTGGATCATAGGATTCTAATCCTCATCTATGGATTAATCTGTTGATGTATCCGTTGATGTCTGAATGAACTACTGGGAGGCAGCAGGTCACTGGTGGTGTTCATCCCCAAGGTTGTAAAAGCCCAAGAATATTATTTATTGATTCCAAGAAAAGAACCTGGAAGACTCAACAAAGGAAGTTTGGACATTTTATTATTCACATACTAAAGTGATGAAATGGAGGACCACACCATGCACAAGCACGGATAATACACACACACACACACACACACACACACACACACTAGCATGCCTATGGTGCAGATGGATTTCTTTAGATGTTTCCTTTTGTTTGTTTGTTTGTTTGTTTAAGGGAGAGGGAAAGAGTGAGAGAGAGAATCAATTTTATTTATTTTTTTCATCTGGCCTTTGTTTCTCCAACACTTAGCTGTTGTGTGTGGTGCTGGGGTTTGAACCTAGGTGCTTGCACATGCCACACAAGCACTCCAACCACTGAGCCACTCCTCCAGCTATGAGTTTCTTCAGATGTTTTAGGAGTTCATTGTTTTACTTTACAACCAAGGTTGCCCTGGTTTGATCCACACCTAAAGACTGGAGACAAGGGAAGTGGTCAGTTTCCCTCTCCATTCCTTCATTATCATGTTCCTTGGAGCCCTTACTTTACCACCAGGAACGAGGAGCCTTCCTAGGCACTAATCTGTGTTTACCACAACATGGGGTGTGCCCTGGAAGGACTCATCTTCTCTCCAGTCCTTCCCCGCCCTCCCTCATTCCTCAACTTCCCTGAGCTGACAGCTTTCCTCTACCATGGGATGCTCCACCTCACCTCAAGCCCAAAGAAATGGAGCCTTCTGAACAGGAGCTCAAACCTCTGAAACCATAAGCCCTAATAAATTCCTCCTCTTCTAAGTTGTCCTTGGCAGGTGTTTTCATCACAGCAATGAAAAGTCAATTAACATAGTATTCTTCTTACAGAAAAATTATTTCCTCATTCAAGAGAACAAGTCAGAAAAGAGGTGGTAGAGAAATAAAAAGAGAAGCAGTAGTCTAGGTATTGGGAGAGAATTCAGAGTGAAAATGTTCCTGCCTTGCAGAGGAATGACAAAAATCATAAGTGGTTCACTTTTGCTGAAAAGGAAAAGAAATAATATAGAGATGTGGTATAACTTTCGCCCACTTTCCTCCAAAGGCAATATCTTGCATAAATTCAGTTTACTATAAGAAGAAAGATGACGCTGATACAAGCCACCTAAGCTGAGGTTTACCAGTTTACATGCATTTGAGTGTGTGTGTTTAGTGCTCCACAAATTTGTCATGTGTACTTTTCTGTAACCAATAACATGGTCAAGCTATGAAAGAGTTTTATGACAAGTTTATCTCAAGGTACCCCTTCAGAGCCCACACCAACTCCCTCCTTTTCTCCCCTGGCAACCACTCATCCAGAGCCATAATTTTCCATAGCCATAACTTTTGTCTTTTCAGGAATGTCACATAAATGAATCATACACTATGCAACCTTCTGAACTTAGTTTTTTTAACTGTAAAATTCCCTCGACATTCATCCAAGTTGTTGGATGTATCAATTGTTATAGACAGAATGTTGTTGGAGTGTTGTTTTTATCCATTCTGCAAATCTGACTTTTAATGGGGTAAACCATCTATGTGTGAGGTAATTATTAATACATCAGGGTTTACATCTGCCATTTTAGTGTTTTCAGTTTGTCACATCCTTTTCTCATGATTCTGTTTTTCTTTTCTTATCTGCTTAAGGGTTGCTTGAACATTTTTAGGACTCTATTTTTATTTATTTATAGTGTTTTTAAGTTTGTAACTTTGAATACTATTGTTAGTGGTTGTTGTAAGTATTATAATATATGGATATAAATTAGCCATTCTACCTGTATTATATTCCCTTTTTATCTTTTGGTTTACATTTTGTTACCTATACATTAAATTTTAGAAAACAGATAAAACTAGCAAACCACACTCACCCCCCACCACACACACACACTCACTGATATAAATGAAATAAGCAAAAACTCGCCTAGGTACAGTCAGGCTGTAGACAGGAAGAGAGGTGAAGATCAAAGCCCTTCAGAAGGAATAACTCAAAAAAATCTTGACTAAGAAGAAAGCATTAAAGCATAATTTTCCAGGGAATGCCTGAGAAACAAAATCAAGGACTTTCCAGGATCTCTGAGGTATGGAACAAAGAAGCTCGTATCCAGGTTTTGGGTTTTAGGACCTACCGCTTACTGCCTGAATAACCTCACTCCATTTCTTAAACTCTGCGCCTCCCAATTGTAAGAGTAAGTTCATAATGGAAGCTGCCTCACAGAATTGCTGTGAGGATTCGCTGAGGAAATGCACATGAAGTTTTTTGTGTCAAGTCTGTCACATCGCAAGACTGAAAGAAATCATTGCTGTTAGACAGCTGAACTTTCCTAAGTGTCTCCTGGGATTCAGATTGCAGGTGCTCAGGGATATGGCTTCATTCCTTGGTGAGACTGCACCTCTACACATGCATATGTACCCTTTAAACATTGGCCACTTGTTTGACCGTGTAGCTGGCATCCTCTCTCCAGTTTTGTCCATTAATTTTACCATATCATAAGCTTGGGGTGAATAGGGATTACTCCAGTTTTTTTTTTTTTTTTTTTGGTCCATTTCCCTACCCTTAGACTAATGGCTTTGGTATTTGGTATATGAAATAGTAGTTTTGATATGAAAAGTAAAGAAAGAAAAATAGTTGAGTATGGACTCATAGTTTATTACCTTGGGAGGATGAGAAGAAGTTGCCAGAACTGTTAACCTTGCCCCTAGCATTAAGAAGTCTAATCAGGTGGCTGGAGCTGTGACTTAGCAGTTCCAGCACTTCCCTAGCATGTGTGAGTATGCGAGTTCAAACCCCAGCACCACGTACACAACTAAATCTCAGAGCAACAAAAGCCACGTGAAAAACTAAATAAAATTGATTTTTTCTCTCTCTCTCTCTCATTGTCCCTCTCTCTTAAAAAAAAGAGAAGAAAAAGAAGTCTAATGAGGCTTTTTTCATCTTTCCATGTGTCCTTGCTGACAGAACTTTGGATAAAATATCCAATAAATACAGAGAATGTGTGATGTTCACTTATTTTATGCAGGACCCTGGATATATACAAATGACTATTAGAGGCTGGTGTGTGTTTGTGTGTGTGTGTGTGTGTGTGTGTGTGTGTGTGTTGTAGTATAAAAGATAATGGCACATGAGTCAGAATGGTCATTGTAGTCTATTCTAACCACACAGAGAGCACTTCCTTGGAAGGGTCATTATTTTATTTCCCTCATTTCTTACTTGATATACAATTTTAATGGTGTGAAGCCCTGGCTCCAGTTCAGACCAGCAAAAAAAAAAAAAAAAAAAAAAAAATTATCATTGAACCTAAGACTATTTGGGCCTTTTCCCTTTATGGGTCCTTATCCTTTGTTCAAACACTTCTAATTCATTTTATCTTTCTACATATTTTTTCCAGAGCTGTTCTTCTATGCATCTTGCCAATATCTCTAATGCCATCTCATTCTTCACCAGACCCTGCTAGATCTCCTACCGTGAATTTTATTCCCAGGTTAGAGCCTTGGCCCCATCTTTCACATTACTGAGCAAACTGCAAAAAGATTAATACTAAGGGCAGTTTAGAGTCAACAAGAACTGAAGAAACTTGCAGCTGGTGGTGCCATCTGTGCTTGTCAAACTGTGGCCAAGTAGTTTTCCATGATGGAAAAAGACAGAGACTCTCATAATGGGGTTACTGAGAAATGAGCCTGTTCTGAAGGAAGATTGGGAGAGTTGGGAGGCAATGTGTGGCTCATCTCCCAGAAAAAACAAGCTTCTCCTGGCAAATGGTCAAATTCCGCATCAGAGACCTGAAAGTAGCCCCCTGTGGGTATCTTTTCTCTCATAGCCCATCTGCAGAATTCAGTCCATGCCAGGTACCCAACATGGCACAGGGGAGTGGTAGCGTCATGAAAGGGAATTTTTAAAACTCTAAGAATGTACACGAAATGTCTAAAGGAAGCGTCCCAGGATTAGGTGACACAGAAACAGGAGGATGGTAGAGAAACAGCAGTGGGGTAGGAAGTGGGAAGGATACTTGATGGCTGTTTCAGTTCCTAAGCTGTCTTTTGTGGGGAACAATCTGAGTATTGGAAGAAGCAAAGAGATAAAGACAAAAGTAATGTCATTTAGGCCGTGTCAATCTATATTAAGAAAAATAGATGAGAGGAATTTTGGGAGACGGAAATTTGGAAATTTTGGGAGAAGAAATTTGGGAGACAAGAGAAGGGAATTTTTTTAAAAAAAATTAAGAGTTGAGTAGTTTTACAATCATATATGCGTATAAAGCAACAATATGCTATGCATTTGATTGTAAACCAAGTAACCCCCACATTGCCCACACTCGAGTCTCTTGATTCTTCTATATTATGCCCCTAACAAGTATAATTGACTGCATATTTATATGTATAAAATTGTGAATTTTACAGAATTAAATGATTGAGGATATAATATTTGACTTGTCACAAGGGTAAAGAATATGCTACATTATTGGTTGTCTCTCCTGATCCCTTTTTTCCCTCCCTCTCCATACTTCTGCCTCTCTCTTCCCCACTCTTCCCTCCTTACATGATTATGGTTCTCCTAGATTATGTGTTGCTATGCCCAATACATGAGTTTGAATACCTTTCTCCCACACCTGGGTTTAGCTCCATCCTCCACAAATGAGTGAAAATATTCAACCCCTGACTCTGAGTTTTGCTAACTTTACTCAGCATGATTTCTTCCATTGTCATTCATTTACTTTCAAAGGCTGAAATATCATTGTTTCTAATTGCTGAGTAGAACTCCATTGTATATATATACCACAACCTTTGGATCCATTCATCCAGTGAGGAGCATATGGGTTGATTCCATATTTTAGCTATTGTAAATTGAGCTGCTCTGAACATTGATTTTGCTGTCACTGTAATGTGCTGATTCAAACTCTTCTGGGAAAATACCCAGAAAGGTCCTGTGGTAGATCATTCCTAATTTTTTGAGGAATCTCCACATTGCTTTTCAGGGTGGCTGTACCAGTGTGCAGTCCCACCAACAGCGTGCTAGTGTTCCTATCTCCCCACAACCTCTCCAGCATCTATTACTGTTTATATTCTTCATCATTGTGAATCTGAATGGAGTGAGGTGAAATCTTAATTTTTTTCAAAGAAAGAGTAGGACAGTGAGAGAGATAAAAAGAGAGAAGCAACTTTATTTAGTTGTTCATATGACTTTCATTGCTCCAACACTTTGTTGCGTATGGGGTGCTGGGTTTCGAACCTGCATCCTCATTCGTGCCAGGCAAGAGAAGTAACTGCTGAGCTACTGCTCCAGCTCCCTTAATGTAGTTTTGATTTGCATTTCTCTAATTAGTAGTGATTTAGAACACTTTCTCATATATTCATTGGCTTGCTCAAAGTCCTCTTTGAAGTTTTTGTTCAGTAATCTGGCCCATTTATTGATTGGATTGTTAGCGTTTTTAATTTCAAGTTTGTTGAGTACTTTGTGGATTTTGGATATTAGTCTCCAGTGATGTCACTGTAATGTGCTGATTCAAACTCCTGTGGGAAAATACCAGAAGAGGAATAGCTGGGTCGTGCGGTGGATCCATCCCTAATTTTTTGAGGAATCTCCACATTGCTTTCCAGAGTGGCTGTACCAGTCTGCAGTCCCACCACAGTCCATGATTATCTCCCACTCTGTAGGTTGTCTCTTGATAATTTTGATCAATTCCTTGACTGAGCAGATTTTTAGTTTAATGGTATTATCCCACTCATTAATTTTTCATTTTAATTCTTTCACTTTAGGTGTCTTGTTGAGAAAGTCTTTGCCTACTCCCAAATGCTGGATTGTTTGTCCTAATTTTTCTTCTAGCAGTTGTATGGCAGCTGGCTTAATTCCTAGTTCATGGATCCATTTTGATTTGATTTTTGTGCAATGTGAGAGAAAAGGTTCTAATTTCAACTTTCTGCAAGTGGTGTCCAGTTTGTCCAGCACCAATTGTTGAATAGGTTGTCTCTCCGTCCATGTTATATTTTGACCCCCTTTGGCAAATATCAGATATTTCAAGATTTGTGTGTTTGCCTTAGAGTCTTCAATTCTATTCCAATGGTCTTAATTCCTATTTTGATACCAGCACCGTGCTGTTTTTGTTATCATAGCTCTGTCGTATAGTTTTTGATTTGCTATTGTGAATCTATCTGTTTCATCTTTCTTGCTTACTAATATTTTGGCTGGGTTCTCGTTCCAAATGAATTTGAAAATTACATTTTCTATATCTGTAACAAATGACATTGATATTTTGATGGGGATTGCATTGAATCTGTATTGTTCTTTTGGCAGAATGTCCATTTTAATTATATTAATTCTGCCTAACCAAGAGCACAGAATGTCTTTCCATCTTCTCAGATCTTCTTTGATTTCTTTCTTCAATGTTCAATAATTTTCACTGTAGAGGTCTTTTACTTCTCTTGTTAGATTAATTCCCAAGTATTTTATGTGTTTTGAGGATATTGTGAATGGGTTCAATTTCCTGATTTCTTCTTCTACCCTATTATTGTTGGTATATGGGAAAGCTATTGATTTATGTGTGTTGATCTTGTAACCTGCCACTCTGCTAAATCTGTTTATAAGCTCAAGCAGCTTTCTGGTGGAGTTTTTTGGATCTTCCAGATATACCATCATGTCATTAGCAAAAAGGGATGGTTTAACTTCTTCTCTTCCTATTCTTATCCCTTTGATTAAGATGGTGAGAGCGCACAGCCTTGTCTTGTTCCCAAGGTTAGTGGAAATGCTCTCATTTTTTCTCCATTTAGTATTATACTAGCTGAGGGTTTGGCATACATGGCCTTTACAAGGTTAAAATAAGTTCCTCTGATCCCTATCTTCTCCAGAGTTTTGAGCATAAATAGATTTTATTGAAGGCCTTTCTGCATCAGTTCAAATGATCATATGTTTTTTGTTCTTAATTCTGTTTAAGTGATGAATCACATTAATTGTCTTATGTATGTTTAACCAGCCTTGCATCCCTGGAACGAAGCCCATTTGATTGCTATGAATTATCTTCTTGATGTGTTTTTGAATGTGGTTTGCTAGAACTTTATTAAGGATTTTTGTATATGTTCATGAGAGATATTGGTCTGTAATTTTCTTTTTTTTATATGTTTTTATTGGGCTTTGGCATCACAGTTATGGTTGCCTCATAAAAAATGTTTGGGAGAGTTCCCTCCTTTTCAATTTTTGGAATAGTTTAACAAGGAGAGGTGTTAGCTCCTCCTCATAGGTGTGGTAAAACTCAGCAAGGAATCCATCTGGTCCTGGGTATTTCTTCTTTGGAAGGCTTTGAATTGCTATATTGATTTCAGTGCTTGTTATTGGGCCATTTAGTCTTTCAATATCATCCGGCATCAATTTGGGTATGTTGTATGTGTCTAGAGATTTGTCCATGTCTTCCAGGTTATCTAATTTAGAAAAGTATAATTTTTCAAAATATGTTCTGATAACCTATTTGGTTTCCATGGGGCCAGTGGTGATCACTCCCTTATCTTTGGAGATTTTGTTGATTTGCCTTGATTCTCATTCTTTTAGTGATATTAGCTAGGGATTTATCAATTTGATTTATTTTTTTGAAGAACCAGCTCTTTTTTCGTCAATTTTTTCCTTTTATTTTTTGTTCTCAGTTTCATTGATTTCCACTCTGATTGTGAATATTTTGTGTCTTCTGATGGGTTTGGGCTTAGATTGTTCTTAATTTTGTGGGATTTGAGATGGAGCATAAGCTTATTTATTTGCGATCATTCCTGGTTTTTAGCTGAGGATTGAACTCGGGACCTTGCGAATGCTAGGCAAGCATTCTGCCACTGAGCTAAATTCCCAACCCCATTCATTCCTGGTTTTTATTGTAGATACTTAGTGCTATAAATTTTCCCCTTAGGAATGCTTTCAGATTATCCCAAAGAGTTCGATAGAGAAGGGAACTTTTAAGAAGTATTCTTTGAATGGTCAAGAAATGTGAACACATATTTCACAAAAGAGGAGCGTGAAATGGGCAAAAAATAAATAAAAGGGTACTCAACCTTATTACTAATCAGGAGAGTGCAACTTTAAAGTCAGTCAAACCCAGAGAGTCAAGGGTCAAATGTTTTCCCTCATTTCTCGAGGCTAGAGCTAAACCCAGGTTGGGTAAAAGGTAGTCAAACAACTCACAAACCAACGGCATAGTAACACATATCTTGGGGAACCATAGACGTGTAGGTGGAGATGAGGAGGGGAGAGGCAGAGGAATGGGAGAGGGAGGGAGGGTAGGAGGGATCTTGTGAAACAATCGACAATGTAGCATACTCTTTACCCCTCCCACAGAAGTAAAATATATGTATGCAATCATTTAATTCTAGAAAATTCACAATCATATACATATATATAAATATATATTTATTACATATATATTTAAATCTGTTATAGAGACATGTATAAAAGAATCAAGAGATAGGTGTGGGCGATGTGGGGTAACTATGGTTTAGTATGAAATGCATATTATATTGTTACTTTATATGCATTTATGATTGTACAACGAATCAACTCCTTAATAAAAAATGCAACCCCCCACAATGGTATGAATATACTCTTTAATTTCCAAACCAAATATGAATGACAAAACCAAGTGCTGATAAGTATATGCAGGAACTAGAACACTTTTGCACTGGTGGTGTGAATATAATTAATACAACCCCTGTGGTAAACATCATACTCTCTGCTAAAATTGAACCTATGCACATCCTACAACCTAGCAATGCTACTTCTAGGTGTGTACTCAAACACAATCTAATTATAAATGCTGAATATCGTGTACATAAATTGCTTTAACAGCTTTCTTCATAATAGTCATGTTCAGAAATAATAGAAACTTGCATTGACAGTGGAATGGATAAATAGATTGCATATTTATATTATGGAACACTATGTAGTAAAAAGTATGGACAGTCTTACAATGATAATAACAAAAAATTAGATGTTAAAAGCCACTTTCTGTATGATTCCATTTATGTGGATTTCAAAAGCAGACAGAGCTGATCTATATTTGAAATAGTTGTCACCTTTGGGATGCAGGGAGAGGAGAGAAACTGGGAAAGGACCCCAGGGGTTTCTGCAAACCTCATAGCATTCTATTTAAAAAAAATTTTAATGGTGGTTACATACCTCTGATCAATTGAAATGATCTGTTAAGCTATACATTTATGATTTATTTTTCTGTGTTGCATACTTCAATTTAAAAAGTGTATTAAAGGAAGATGAGGATGAAATTATACATTAGGTCTCTTTCTTTATATTTGTGTATTTATTTTTGAGATACTGAACTAAGTTGTTTTAATCAATGTGTTTGTCAAACTCTGTTCCTTACAATCCAGTATCAAGTAGGACCTAGAGGGCTTGTCCTTCTGGACAACATGTTTGCTTGTTAGCCGTTTCTCTTCCTTTCCCCATCCTTGGCTTTCACTCTGTGCACTTCTGGGTAGTTCTTTGCAGGCTGAAGAGCATTCTTAGTCAGAGCTATCCTGAGTATACACGATGACTCTGGTGCCAGTTCATTCTGGAGGATAAATAGGCCCAGTAATTGAGGCATTGCATGTGTTTAGCACATTATGGAGGAAATCTAATAACCTAGGTTTTGGTGAGCACTAAAGATGTGATTTATAAAGATCACCAGAAATTTTGGTTGAGCCATATTGGGCCTTTCTATAATGGAACCTAAGCAGGATAAAATACTGGGTAATGTTTCCCAAATTATGGTTTTAAAGCTTAAGGATTATTTTTCTCTAAGAGATGGATTGTCTTGAAATTGCCGCTATTTTGGGAGCAGTTTTCTTAATAGACATTACTCAAGTCTTGGACAGCGTGACCGTAAAACTCAGGAGTGTCTGTCTGTCTGTCTTTCTATGTATCCATTTGCTGCAGAGAGGATTGAGATAGGAGTGAACAAAACAGGCACTTCTGAATTCAGTTCTAGGGGATTTGCATGAAATTTTGCTTGAAAACAGTGTGGGCTACTAAAAGAAGATGGTAAGAAATTACAAAGCACCAGAAAAATCTCCCACATGAAGCCATCTAACTTTTAGTAATATCTGCATATTGTGGTTCCAGGGACAAGTTGTTGAAATAACATTTGGAATTGGGGCTTCTAGGAATGTTGCACAGAAAGATATCCCTGAAAAAATTCAGCTAACAAGTAGTAGTATCAGTACATATTTATTGACTATTTACTGTTATTGTTTAGTATGTTTTGCTATTTCTGTCTTTATTTTTTCTTGGTGGCGGGGGGGAGGGGGCTGCTGCCAGGGATTGAACCCAGGAGAATTTAACCACTCAGCCACATCCATAGGCCTTTTTATTTTTTATTTTGAGACAGTATATCACTAAGTTGCTTAGGCCCTTGTTAAGTTGCTGAGGCTGTCTTTGAACTTACAATCCTCCTGCCTCAGCCTCCAGAGCTGCTGCATGACCAGATAATGCTTACTATTATACATCATTCAATCCTCACAAGATCAGTGCTTGCAGTTATGATGGAGTAGCTGTTATCAGACTAACTTTTCCATCAGAAAGTTGGAAAAACTATCATTTGAATGTCTCAGAGGGCAGCAAAAGGGTCCAGAGTTTGAAAGGTCAAGATCACTGAGAGAAGTAAATGCACTGAGATGAGGAAGACCTCTGTGACTTTTTTTCCTGTAATACATTTGCAATACATAAAGATGGCAAAGAGGCCTAAACAGAAAGTTGTGGCCTAGGTATACAGGAATTTTAGTGAAATTGGTAGACAAAAATGCACCTAGAAGAATACTAAGATAGCCACAACAGGAAGTGTCAAATCCTATAGAAAAAGAGAACCCCAGATTCTGAGCTAGCATTCTGCACTTGACTTCCCTGAGGAATTTGCGGACTTCTACACTGTACAGGAGCACTGAGACATTGAGAAGCCAAGAAGAATGCAGCAGTTTTAAGCTCGAGATTTTACACAGAAGCTTAAGGGACAGAAATTGTAGTTCAGAGGCACCCCTGTCCCAGGAAGATGGGCACCAGTGAACTCACAGAGTCTCAACTGAGATCCTGAAGAGCCGAAATCTAAATTAAGCACAAACTCAAAACAGACCATTTTCTAGTGGATCAAGATAGCTGGCTGTGCTCAGGCTTCTAGAAGAAAATAGAATCATGCCTGCAGGAGAGTAATATCATCCAGAGACTAAAAAATAGTTTTACTTACAATATATGATAGTAAGTAGAAAATTACCAGGCGTGTCAGGACCCAAAACCTGAATTTCTAAGAGAAAAATAGAAAGAAATTATGTTATTACTACAGTGAGATTAACTATAATTAATATGCTTAAGAAAATAGATACAGAGATTGATTTCTTTCATGATTTGAACCCATAGTCAAGGATCAAATAGACATCCTGGAATCAAAAATTTTAAAAACATACAGAAACATAAAAGCTGAAGATGTTAATAAAAATAACAGATCGAAGACTTGAGGATGAAAGGATGAAAGTTAAAGAGCACAATAGTCATGAGAATGACCAAGTTTTAAAAAAGAAATCTTAATGGTACTTTTCAAAGTATGATTCTGAGACCACTCTGGTTCTAAGAAAGATAAGGAAATAGTGTTTTGTTTTGTTATCGTTGTTGTTGCTTTATTGATTTTTATGCCAATCGACTTTGCCATAATGTCTTTAATACATTTTATAACAGAAATAGTCTAAAAAGGACTGCAGATACAAGAAAAAATTATTCATCACAAATTGTTTGAGAATCAGATACAGTTAAGCAAATTTGGAATCCGAGAAATCAGAGAGAGGAAAAATGGGGTAGAAGTAACATTTGAAATTGTATTGATTGAGGATTTTTTGAAACTCAAGATACAACTTTGAGAAGCTACATAAACCATTAAGCAGCATAAATACAAACAAAACCACACGTAGGTACATCAGGAAGAAATGTTGAAATCCTGGGACAATGATAAAAACTTTAAAATCTACCAGAAAAACTTCTTCAAAGGACCAATAGTAAGACTGTCTTTTTCACAGAAACAGTGAGATCCAGAAGTCAATGGAATGTCATCTGAAAAGCACCGAAAGGAAATAACTGCCAACCTAATTCTACATCATGTGGAAAAAAAAATCCTTCAAAACGAAGAAGAAATAAGAGCATTTGCAAACAAACAGAAACACAAAATTTATTGCAGATCCACACTAAAATATTAAAAGGACTTGATCAGGTGAAAACAAAATGATCCCATATCTGGAAAAAGAAAAAGCATTGAAGAGCAAGAGACTGGATTGGTATGATGGACATTGTGTAAAACAAAAACAGTAATGTCTGGTAAAATTACAAGAATGCATTAGGTTAGGAGCAGTGGCTCAGAGGTTATGGTACTTGCCTGGCATGCACAGGGACATGCGTTCAAACCCCAGCACCTCATACACAACGAAGTGTCATAGCAATGAAGGTCACATGAAAAACTAAATAAAATTGATTCTCTCTTTTCTGTCTCTCTTAAACAAGATAATGCAGTAATAGCCAAAATGCAGGATCAGAAAGTTCGAAAATGTTATTAGGTCCTTGCAAAGATTGGGAATTGGTGAAAATGCTGAATTATATAACAAATCAAGGTTGAATATTCAATTTCTGTTATAATCTCTAAAAAGAATTTGAAAAAGAATGTAGAAGTAACAAACCAACAGAGAAAAAAAATAGTAAAATTTACTTTAAAATATTTGATTAATTTTTAAAAGAGAAAAACAGAGGAACAAAGAATAAATTGAAATGGAAATAAAAAAAGAAATATGACTGTAGTAGAGTCCTATCTGAATCTATCCATATTTACATTAAATATTTGCATTAAATGCATTAAAAGACATATTGATCAACTATATAAAAATAACTTTAGGCCTAATGAGATAGGCTGTTAAATATCAGGACACATAAAGGTTGAATATAAAAGAATGACAAAAGATATACCATGCAAACATTAATGAAAATGAATGTGGCTTACCTACATGGGTATTAGACATTGTAAATTTTAAGGAAGTCATACTAAAAATGAAAGAAGCCATGCTATAATAACACAATGAACAATTTGACAGGATTATCCAATAGCACAAAATGCTTAAAGAAAAACCTGACAAGACAAAGAATAGAAATAGATAATCATAATTGGAAATATTAAAATACCTTTTCCTCTTTAACTGCTTGCGTTAAGAGACAAATTATGAGTAAGGATATAGTAGATTTTAAAAGCACAGTTTAAAAATTTGACCTAAATTTATGTCTGCACCCCAAAGCTGCAGAATACACACTCTTTTCAAGAAAATATAAAATACTTAACAAAATTGATTATACACTGGTCAATAATTATGTCTTTAGAAAAATTCATTGGAAAGCCAGTCACTGTGACACATGCCTGTAATCCCAGTGACACTGAAGCTGAAACAGGAGGATTGCGAGTTCAAAGTCAGTCTTAGCAACTTAGGGAGACACTAAGCAACTTAAAAAGACCCCATCTCAAAATAAAATATAAAAAAGGGCTGGGGATGTGTCTCAGTGTTTCAGCACCCCAGGTTCATTCCCTGGTACCAAAAAAGAAAAAGAAAAATTCATTTAATTAGCATTGTACTCTGATCAATATGGAATTAAGCTATAAATCAATAACCAAAAAAGATAACAAGAACATGTATGTACCCTACGACCCAGTAATTCCATTCTAGATACCTAACACATGTGGATATATTTGACATGAAAAGAAGTGTACAATGATGCGCATAAAAATTGAAAATAACACTGTGCATGTCAACAGTGAAGTGAAAAATTATATGTCATATTCATGCAGTAGAATAATGAATGAACTACTATACTCAGCAGCTTGCGTGAGTCTTGTAGATGCAATGATGAGCTCACACAGCCAGACACAGCAAATGCATGCCATTTACATTTACATTACAAATGCATTCCATTTACAATTTCTAAAACAGGTAAAACTGAGTGATAGTGAAGCAGGTCAGAATACCATTTTGTTTTCTCTAGGTGCATGTTATTGCTAATTAAAAAATATAAAAATCAAAACTGAACACCTCAGGATTTCAAAAATGCAGAAATATTTTCCAAGTGAAGAAAGATTGCAAGCACTACAAACAGAGGATGTTTTGTTGGATTCAAGTTTTACATCCTCCATCATTCTTCCTCTACCCTGTAATATTCATAGCTATTATATATTATAAAAATTTATATTATAAAAATATTCTTAGCTATTATATATTATAAGCTAATGGTATTATTTAATTACCTTGAATGTTTGTGCCCCCATCTTCTTACATGTGTGATAGCATGATGTAGCAATTAAAGGCATAGCCCTGGAAACAGACTCCTTGGGTTAATCTCAGCTCTGAAATGAAAGCAAATCACTTAAATTCTGTGTCTCTATTTCCTCACTGTAAAATAGAAGTAATAACAATACCTATGTGCTGATATTGTTTTAAGAATTAAGTGAGTCAATTACTTAAAACAGTATCTGGCACAAAAGTAAGCACTCTATAAATGTTTGTGATTGTTGCTGTAATTACCTTGGCAGATTGGATCATTCCTTATATTTGTTTTTAATCTCTGTAATCCCTAGAACCATACTGAGCAATCAGGAGGACGGGCTTTCTGGAAAGCTGGAGGCAAAGATATCTTGGGAACAGGCTTTCTTCTCTCTGTGGATGAGGATGTGCTTACACTGATGACAAGTTTGGCTCACGAACCAGGAGCTTATATACAGTTGCATAACTTGGTTTACGTGTTAGGAATAAGTTGTGAAGAATTTGTTTTCTCAACTCCGGCTGGCCCCTGCGACCCTGGAGAAGGTCCTGACCAGCTTAGTGCTCTGCTAAGAGAACCAAGTGGGGAGCATCAGATATTGTAGCTCCACACCCATCTCTAGGCAGTCACCTGACTTTCGCTGCACTTTTCATTCCTGGCTAGCAAGGGTATGTGTGGCAATTCTGCAAATATGCAGAACTATGAAAAAAAATCTGCAGATTGAACTGAATGTAATTGTATTGATTGGGACTGAAGTGAATCTTGAGAGATGAGAAAGAGCCTGAAAAACTGAGTAGTTTAATTCATAGGCTTTGGAGTCCAGTTCGATTTGAGTTTGACCTGATATGTGAATTTTCACACAAGATACTTTAAATTCTCAGGATCCTAGCTTCCTCGTTTGTAGTATGTAGCTAATAATATAAGAACCCCACGAGAGTTCTGTAATGGCTAAATAAGAAATCTGCTTGGCCCATGTATTAAGCATTTGGTAAATCATATAGATTAGTATTACTGTGGATACTATTCCTTTTTTTGTAGTATGTTTTTTTCCACCTTTCAGCTGGGTGACCTCTACATACATACATTTATTTATTTAGTTAGTTAGTTAGTTGGTTAGTTAGTTAGTTAAAAAAAAAAAAGAGGGACAGTGAGAGATAGAAAGAGTGAGTCAATTTTATTTAGCTTTTCATATGGTTCTCCCACACTTTGTTGTGTACATAGTGCTAGGGTTTGAACCTGCATCCTCGCGCATGCCGGGCAAGTGCCATAACCTCTGAGCCACCACTCCAGCACAGATACTGTTCTTTATATTTACCTCAACCAAACCAACAGGTTCAGATCAGGCTGAACTCAATTGTGAAAATTAGGTAAACTTTTCAAAAGTGTCCCTTTCTTTTTAATTAGTGCATTTGAATTATACAGAAAAATGGGTTTCATTGTGGCAGAGTTATACAGGCAAATAACGTTTATTTTTGTTCCTGACAAACCTGGATAGAGGGAAGGTATGTTCTGTGCAACTGGCCTGTCAGATGGCAGAGACAGAGCTAAAGAGGTTTGCTTGTCTCTTAACTACTGATGTCAGAGATCAGCTTAGAACTCAAGGGTCCTCAGTGCCCCATGTGAGATTTTTATTCCTTCCTGTTCCATCAACACTCTTATTTACCAATATGGCCAGTGAGAGAATATTTGTAACCTCTGTGTGGACAACCCTTGAAAATGGGTTATTATCTTAAACTGCTAGCAAAAGAAAATCTTATTTATTTAGATATAGTAATTATATTATCTGTCTTAGGTTAGTGGGACTTTTTAAGGAGTCTAAGAGGCATGGTGTCACAGTTCCCCTTTAGGACCTGCCATTCTGAAGCTCCCACACCGGGCTCCTTTGGGCCTCAGCCTCTCCCCAGCTGGACCTTTCATCTTGCTGCATTCTTCTCACTCCTAGCTGGGCTTCTTTAGGTTCTCTATCTGGCTGAAGACAATTATCTCACACTTCCCATGATAGTTCCTCTTCACTTCAAGTCATCAGTTGAGACTTAGCAATGATTTTTTACACTGGGGGATTAAAGGTGTCCTTGAAGAAACTTTTTAAAGTCAATCAATAACCAAGCCCTATACTGTTGCTCTAGGATAGGGAGTCTGGGGCTGTAGGAGGTGTTTTTTAATCTTCCCTTCTGCACTAAATATAAGCTCCTTGAGGACAGGGACTTGGTTGTCTTCCTGCAGAATTCCCCAGGACATGAAACAGAGCCTGGCACATAGTGAGTGCCCATTCAATATTTGCTCAGTGAATGAATGAATAATGTCCCAACTCAAAGCCCACACATGTTGATTGCTTTTTTTATTATTACTTTTTTTCCCCTAAAAGAGAGAGGGACAGTGAGAGAGAGAGAGAGAGAGAATAAATTTCAATTAGTTTTTCATGTGGCTTTCATTGATCCAACACTTAGTTGTGTACGTGGTGCTGGGGTCTGAACTCGCGACCCTGCGCATGCAAAGCAAGCGTCATAACCACTGAGCCACCGATCCAGCCCTTATTATTACTTTTGTTGTACATTTCAGATTAGATTCTGTTTAGATGCTTTTGAGTTGTTTTTTTTTTTTTTTGGTAGCTTGGGTTAGTGATAAAATTACTCTGCATTCTAGTTAAAGATTTTCAAATTCCTAGCTTCCCAATAGAGATTCTTAATTATCCCTTGGTCCGAATGTTTATGACCACAGTCTTACTGCTTTGGGTGATTGGATTTTGTAGTACATAAATTAGAAATGATTATTACTTTATCTTAATAATTAAACTCTAGTTCTAAGTTATTTAGGAAATTTCAGATACAGGGTAGTCTGTTGATTACAGTCATAGGATATTCTTAATTTTTTAAAAAAATCTCCTTACTAAATTATTTAGAACAGCATTTGCTTGTATTAGTTGCATTTGGTTTTCCCTTACAGCCCATTCAGCAGAAGCAGCCTTTTTTGGTCAAATAAATAGGTAAAGCTAAATAAGCAAACTAACAAGAGAAGTAGTGAGCCAGGCAAGTCTCTGGTGGACTCTGGACCAGAAATCCTAAATTTCTTCAGTCTCCTTTTTCACCTGATGCCCTCAGAGGTGTAATGGGGGATTTGTTCTACTTCCCTCCTGTGTCTAGGCAGCCTGAGAAGCTTTTAATCCACTCTATTTTAAACAGTTGCAAGTGGAGAAAAAAAATGTCATGGGAATATCCAGACTTGGGCAGATAACAACCCTACTCTTTCTATCCCACTTATTAATCCATAGGAAGGAAGGGGAAATGGTCTTTGGACGTTAGCTATCCACACACAGTGGTCGGATGCTGAGCCCTTTTCAAGGGTACTCAGAATAAAAATGAAACCCTACTACTTGTTTTGCCCATTAGATAGCATTATCTCCATGGAACACCAATTCGTATCTCTTTGTGCTGTGTGTGGTTCTCACATATGGGATTTTAATAACCTCCTTGCTGTGCTATGAATTTATAAGCAAAGCTGATGGAGGAAAAGCACCACAGGATTTTATTTTTGTCATTATTACTCTTTGAAACACAGAGTCTGCCTCATTTCTGTGAGGTTCCTCTGACAGCACTGGCGATGTTGTGGCTAGAGGTATAGTTGTTACCATGGAAAGGAATAGGCTATTTATTTGCTATTTTTCCTGACTCACTTTCCCACTTCTTCCCTGCCTTTAGCCACCTCCATGATATCCTATGGCATTGTACTCACAGCTTCAGTGAACTGCTTAAAAAGAAATAGGTACTCCTGCTCTGCAGTCCATCTTTCTGTCCGATTTCTTTTCCTGCACATCCTTTTCAATGTGGCCACATTTCTCCTCTGTGTAATTCTGCATGTTCAGGAAGCATGTTCAGCGCAGTGATGAAGAAGCCAGGTCCTGGATGTGAATTCTGGCTTTGCCCTCAGAGCCTTGAGAAATTATTTGGATTTTGTCAACTCATATTTATTTATTCCTTTCTTCTTTCTTTTCTTTCTTTCTTTCTTTCTTTCTGAGAGAGAGATAGAATGAGAAAGAGATTTAATTTTATTTTTTCATCTGTTTTTTTTTTCCACTTAGTAGCACATGTGGTTCTGGAGATTGAACCGGGGTCCTCACGATGACAGGCAGGTGCTCTACCACTGAGCCACCTTTCTAGGTCATTAACTCACTTTTATGATGGTTATGACAAAACTTGTTCTAAAGTTTGATGTGATTGTTAATTGGTATATTTTCACTATGAGCTATTTAGCACAGTATTTGACATCATTAATAGTAATAGTTATTAGTCAGTCAACATATACTTATTAAATGCCCACTAGATGTCAGACAGCATTCTGGATGCTGGAACTGTACTGAAAACAAAATAATCTCCTTGCTTTTATAGGATATACCAACTATTGTTATCATTAAAATTGCAATTAAAGATTATGTTCTCTCTGATATGTGGAAACTAACCTGAAATAAGGAAAAGAGCAAAGGAATAGTCAGAGGGGGAAGTTATGGAGGAAGGAGGAAAGAAGTAGGGAAAGTTGATGAAAGGAATTAGACTTAACTTGCTCATGTTCATACATGAACATATAGTGAATCTCAGATATACCTATATATAATATATATATTATGCACACACACACACATGAATCACTAAAATATGAGTCACAAAAAAACAATAACAACAACAACAAAAGCTATTTAGTAAATAACAGAAAGACCAGTAGAGGAAAGAGAAAGAGACAGGAGAGGGTTGAGGGGATACTGGAGACTGAATTAGAGTAAGTTACACTGCATACTTTTTTAAAAATGTTAATGTCTATCCTATTGTCAATATATCTAAAAAGGACAGGGTATAGGAGGAAGGGGAAATGGTGTAACTGAATTAAAACAAGGTATACACCAAGCTTTTATAAGTATGTCATTATGTACTATGGTCACATATATAAAATAATATTCTTCATAGGTATAAGAATTATGTCACTGTACTTGCATATGTTAGATTAAATATATACCCCAGAAAGAGAGGCAAAGGGACCAGGGGACAGGAGAAAGGAGGTGGTGGAATGCTTTGGGGGAGTGTTGGAAAAATTATGTTGTTGTATTGTGTGCATGTTTGAATATGTAACAACAAATCCCATCATTATGTACAACTATAATGCACCAATAAAAAAACTTACACTTTGTACTTTTTCCAATAATACTTAAAAATCTTCCTTTAGCCCTCATTCTTTGGCCTTTAAACCCTTCTTCTCTTTTCCTGTTGCCCATTTGAACAACTCTGTCCAAATAAGAAAAATTCTGTGATCCTGGCCTCTTCAGTTATCACAGCCTTTTTTATTACAAATTGAAGTCTGTGATAGATTCACTCCCTCTAACTCAATATTGTCCTTTATCTGAAATTTCATATTAGGCCTCTTGGATGTTAAAGGAAAACAGTTTTTGGAAAATTCAGGATAAAAAAAGAACTTGAAGGCAAATCCTCACATTCCTGCTTCAGGACAGTCTGTGTAGCAGGGGCCTGACCAGGAATCTGCTTATAGGAGTGTGTTGATACATGTGCACCTATGTTCATGTGCACATGTATTAGACCAGTATTAGAGTGGTTTAGTCACTGACTACACTGATTATATTTTATGCTACTTCTCAGTTCAATAGGAAGTTGGCAAACTATGTCCTAATGGTACAAGAGGTCTCCATATTCTTGGAGAGTCCTCAGAATCCACTTCACTTGAAAACCTAAAAAATAAAGCAAAACAAAAAAGTTAAGCCACATGCTCTGTAAAATATCACATGCTGTACAAATAAGGTGAGATTTTACTTAACACTGATGCTGGGTAATGATGTTAAAAGCACTTTTGATAAATACATCTGATCTTTTAACCACCGTGATATTTACAGTGCCTCTGACTCCGCTCTTAGGTTTTCAAAAACACTTATTGAACATCTATTTTGAGCCAGGCACTTGGTTAGTTAGTGTCGTTGATGCAGTGGGGAATGAAATGCTCTCTTCTAAGAAATTAGATGCATAATGGTAGAGCTGGACCTTAGTCAAATAAATGCAATGATAACAATATGATTAACATTATAATAAATATCTCTGAGGATGCAACACAGTGTTCTCTACAAGGGCCTAATAAGGAGAAATCACCTGAGCTTCATCGGGCAGTCAGGAAGAGGCTTTTTGGAGAAGCTGATGCTTTAGCTCTGCCCTAATGATGAGGAGGTACTTGGAAAACGGGAAGGGGAGTGGAGCACAAAGAACTCCAGAAATAAAGACAGGATGTGCTGGGTTTTTAGGCTGAGGCTGAACAGGGCATGGTTGAGAAACATCAAAAACTTACATGTGCTGGCTCCCTGTGACTGAAAGGGCCAGAGTCCAGGACACCTGAAGGCACAGGAAGGCTTTGGAGGTCATTGGACATAAATTGGAAACCTTGTTGCTTTGGGGGTTAATAAAAGTACAAAGCAATTTCATCGAGATTTTTTCCACTAAAAATGTCAGAGTGGTGTCTTGCTCTGTGTGTTTAGTGTTTTGATTAATTTACTTTTATGGACTGATTAGCCTTGTGAGATTAAGAGATATGGATTACAGAGTTTAAAATCTCCATGTTTTTTTGAAAGCTAATTACCAGTTTTTAATTGGTAACTGTGCATCTCAGATATACTTCATTACATTTAATTTTTGATATCAATTTAACTTCATCCTCTTAAAAAATGTACTCTATCAAGAAAGTATGGCACACATCAATGACATTTTATTTTATTTTTTAAAGCCTTTTTTTAAGAGAGAGAGGGAAAAAGAGAAAGAGAAAATCAATTTTATTTAGTTTTTCATGTGAATTTTTGTTGCTTCAACACTGTTGTGTACTTGGTGCTGGGGTTCAAACTCATGTCCTTGCGCATGCCAGGCAGCGTCCAAACTGCTGAGCCACTGATCCAGCCCCATCGATGACATTTTAATTATTTTTTTTCTGGAATTTTTTTTGTATTGGACACAATTTTTATGTCAAAGAGAAAGTGATAAAAAAAACTGTCATACTTTGGGAAAAGAATGCAAACTAAGGCCAAGTGCCAAAGAGCTCGGTGCATTTGTGTTCTGGATGATTTCATATTCTATGATGTTTAAACACTCAGTCTTAGCTTTTGGGGACCATTTGTTAAGAATGCACATAGCTTAATTTTTTCATAATAGCCAGCAATTTAAAGCAGCTGGATATTTGCTTTCTCCCCTATGAATAATCTGCAACCACTTCCTATCATTGTATCATTCTGACCTTTAATCCAGTTCTTACATACAACTCAGTTATATATATATGATTCTTACTTTAATGGATTTTGATAGATTTCCCTGTGCTCATTTATTCATAGAAATGATGAATTATTTATGCTGGTTTCATGGTGCTTTTATTTATGTGGTTTTGTTGTTGCTTTGATGGAGCCACCTCTTATTTGAACAACTATTTCTTCATTGGGTATGCATGGATTTTGGATAAGCTGTTCCATATAATTAACGATCATTAAGTCTTACTACTATTATCAGCAGCTATTACCTTTAATCTCAAAAGTTTTCTTTACTTTTGAAAGGAATGAGAGGGACTTTGGTATTAACTAAATAGAGATGATGGATCCTCTCCGACATCTACATAATTAAAATGTAATTGACTACCAGACTCTTGTGACACTAAGATTCTCCAAATTTCAAAGTGTAGCTACAGTTGACTAAAATCTCTGCTCCTGGTAATCAGCTTTTTAGCTAATGGAGCATATACGGAGTTTTTGCGCAGAAAATGCATCCCTCCCAAGGGCTCTTGGCTCCGGAGGCTAAGTGTTGCTTGCTGGCTTTGGCAGGACTCAGAGGAGCCTGGCTGCTGGGAACCACAGAGCTGAGAGCTTGCCAACCTGAAGCCATTGTGTGCTTCACAGCTCTCCAGTGCCAGAAGTTTCTGTGCCAAGGAAACAGAAACCTGCCTAGAAAATAAACTGTTTTCTCTTTGACTTTTCTTCTAGGGAAAGTAGAAGAGGGTGAACCTCTAAGTTGTTTTATGGTTAAGAAATGATTTGGACTTTACAGTGGATGTTGAATGCTATGATTTCACACATAAAAATGGTATATTAGATTGCTCTCCAAATCATTTCACCTCCAATTACCAAAAGTGTCTATTGATTTTTTGTTCAATGACAATTATAGCTGTTCTAGTGTCGGTCATTTCAGCCCTTGCACAAAGGTGGTCCCTGTGTGTGAAAGTCTTGGTGTGAGTGTGTGTTATTAGTTTGTAGTAGGAGATGGAGAATAGCCCCATTGGGTAGTTGTGTATGAATGAATGTGAGTTGTGTGATGTTGGTGAGGTCAGTAGACCATAAACTAGCCAGCTAACACAACTTTTGCCGAATTGAAGATTCTTTTGCAACAAGTTGTAAAGCTACTAGAAGCTTCCATCTTCTTCCCTCTGTCTCTTTTACTTTTTAACCCATAATGTTGACTCTACTCACTTTCATTCAACCAGCCTTATCTCTTCTTATTTGTGCTAGATTTCTCTACATTCTCCTCCTTCTCCACAAGTACATATTTTTCTCCATCCAGTTTTCACCAGAAGAAAAATGTTCTACTTAACACAAAACTGAGATATAAATGTGGGATCATATGAAATTAAGTCTTGATCTATCTTTAGAACAATTATTATTGTTCTAAGATAGTAAAGACTTAGGAAGAAACAACAAAGCTAGGTCCAAAAAGAGATTCATTTCATGGCACCTATGTAGCTTGATTCTTTTCGACCTGTTACTGAATTACTTAACAGCAGTCCTTTCTTTCAGACCTGGATTTACCACCCTCAGCACTATTGGCATTTTGGCCTGGATTACTCTGTTGGGAAGAGTAGTACTGTGCTTTCCGTTGTAGGATCTTCACCAACATCTCTGGCTTTTACTCTCTAGTTGCCCATTAGTATTCCCCAATTTTAATAGTGAAAAAGTCCGCAGAAATTACCAAATGTCCCTCAGGGGACAAAATCACTCCCAGTTATTTTAGACCCAGGTATTTGGACAAGTGACAACATAAACCAATAAATTAAATATAGATTTTATTTTTAAAAGTTGGTTTCTAAAGACTGTATTTCCCCATTCTTTGCTAATTATGTTCAACAGAATTCAAATTCGAAAGCAGATATCCATTGCAAGTAAAGTCTGAAGAGTTAGAAAGTATCCTCCTTTTCATTAGGTAAGATGTCCAGCAATGAAATTCCATGGATTTAAACAGCTTGTTAAGATGTATTATGTCAGATGAAAAGTGCTATTTTAATAACTCATTGTTATTCTTAGCATGAACCTTTTATTTTAGAAAAATGGATAATTAGCATTTTGGCTTATCATTTTCTCTCCATGAATACAAATAATTTGATAGACAGACAATCAGGGGAGACTTCATTAAATAATAAGTCTAATCAGCCTGGACTGGAGTAAATTAGGGGTTATTCTTTTAGCCTGAGAGTTGGAACTCAGGGTCTAGGGGTAATGTCATGTCATTCATCCAGGATATTTTTGTTGATTGACCTAATGTTGCAGTAAAAAAGCAGAGCACAAGTCAATTGGCAAGAAATTCAAGTCAAAACTCAGCTTGGGAAGTTATAGGCTACACTGCATTTAACTTGCAGCCAGACAATTACAAGAACACATTCAAAGCTTAACTACAAGAACTGTAGTGTTCAGACTTTGCTGCTTCAATTTCTAGATAATGGCCCATTATTAATGTAGAAGTATTAGAAAGTTTTCCAAGGGAAAAAAATATCAGCCTGGAACCATTCCCCTTTGCATACATCAGAAACTTCACTGCCATCTGTACTTATCTATAATACCCATAAAACCCTACTGATTTTCCAAAAAGGACCACAAATAATACATTATACTTTGAGAACAGTCTTCCTGACACCCAGCCAGGAAATCTTTTTTGAAATTAATTTTCTTTAAAAAATTGAGGGTTATAAATCCTTTTATTTTTAAGAAATAACACCCAATGCTGCATTTTGGCAGTGATTTGGAACTGTCTTATTGTCACACAGAGGAGACAGGTATCCTTTAGTGGAGTCTTCTGGGCATTGGTTGTCTTTTGAAACTTCTCATGCAATCTTAACAACAGATAAGTACTCTTATTTAGGATTTCCTCTGTGGGACAGTGGGAGGATTTAGACCTGAAGAGTGATTCCTATCATGAGTGGGAGGAATGATTCCATTCACAGTTTGTGATCAGTCAGTGCTCATGATCCAGCTCACAGGAGAGCCTTCTGGGTCTCTTAAGCTGCAGCTGATATTTTACCTACTGTGTAGTATTTTTCTACCAAGCAGACTGTGTATGAAAAATGAAGGTACCAAGTATATGATGTGTTCTGAAACACAGTTAACTTTATTACTAGCATCTTCTAAGAAAAATAAGAGTGCTAAAACAAAAACAGAAATGATTTTATAATTCCTGAAGGGAGCCTCATGTGATTAACAATGCAGAGGACTGAGAGGCCATACTTCCTCTTGAAAATGCTTGTGCCTGAATCACATGGTTTGTTATTGACAGATCCCTAGTAATGCTGAGGGTCTTCAGTGTGATGAATAATTAAAAGCTGTGAGGTTACAAACTTGGAGAAACCAGGAAAACTAAACTACTTTGTAAAGAAATGGAGAGAAATAGGGTCTAGTGTGTGTGGCTTGGGAGAAATGAAGATCTGGGAGGGCAGGCCCCCTTTTATTTCCCCACAGCATCTTCAGCAAAGTTCATGCCATCTATAATGCTCTTTGGGATATTTTTCCTTATCTGGGACATGAATAGTAGTTGTAGCAAATTTTCCACATGGTTGCCATAGGACAAATACAGAGGCTCCTCTGACCCAAAAAAAAAAAAAAAAAAAAAAATGGGTTGCAGAAGTTAGGAAACAGAGAAAAGTTGAGAAATCTATGTGAAAGCACACAGCTTGAGAGTGGCAGACTAGTACTGAACCTAAGTTTGATAACAGAGCCAGTGCATTTTTTTTTCCTACTAGGCTGGTCATGTTTGCATCACTATATTGAATACCTGAGATAATCTACTTCTCTGGAGAAAAGTTGGCCCACAGTTTTAGAGGTTTCTGTCTGTGATTGGTTGGCACTGGTGTGATGAGGACATGGAGAGAGAAGGAGAAGGGGTTGCATTCCCACAGTCCCCTTCGAGGGCATGTCCCGAGTGACCTGAAGACCTCCACTAGACCCACCTCTTAAAGTTCCCACCACCTCCCGATAGCACCATTCTGGGTGCCTGATTAACACAGGAGGCTTTGGGCAACATTTACAATCCAAGCTTTAGCACTGTTTTTATTATAATTTTCTCAAAATATCAAATCCTTTCAGATAAATTGGAGGTAGAATATGATGAAATGTTCAGAGTTGTTGGTATTGAAATTATTCTATACAATTGCATATTTCTTTCACATTAAAATTTCAAAGTCCTAGTATTAATAGCTTTTATTTTAATATATGTCTTCACTGTTTAATCCATTATTGGAAAATATAGCTTATGGGCAAATACATGCTTTTGTCCCCCCACCAAAGAGAGAAATGTTGTGACCATATTATGAAGAAGTTTTGCCCCTTCTAAAGGAAATGAATATTTATTTGAAATAAGTCTCAGCATTTGAGTTGTTACTTATACTCTTCCTAAAACTGTGCTTGATAATTAGCAATACATAGTTATTAATAACAAACAACAGGCAAGCACTCATTTGTTCACAGTAGCTACACATATGCACACACAGAAGGTTTTAATAAAAATTGAACTTTTTTCCCAGAAAAATTATTTGGCTTTTTACAGCCTACCACTTCAACTTTCCCCAAGGAAACAAAAAATAAATGTTTGTTTACATTTTAGATTAACTATGCTTTAACATTTTATGGCAATTGATCTGGTTAACTCAAGGCCCCTCTCTTCAACTTCTAACTTGAAGTTACTACAATATTCAATTAAGAGATCCCACTGCTTCCCTTCATCAAAATTATTCCTGAGAGAGTCATAAATCTGACTTTCATAAAATTTATAGGAGGCCATTATTTTGGACTGAGCTTCTTCACTAGACTCCAATAGTTCGGATGCAACCAAAATGACTCACTTGTGCTAGGTGCCATGTTTACACTGAACTCAGAAACAGGCCGATTTTCCAAAAATTAGGAGTTTCACAGAAACCAATACAAAGGGAGCCAATCAACCTGAATACGCATATAAGGAAACGCCCTTTGCTTTAATCTTGAAAGGAAACCAACTTTACAACAATAATTTGATTTTTATTGTTTCTGCTTTAATCAACCCTTTCTACCTGAAGCATCTTTCCATTTTTTCAGATGGACTATTACTTGATTCATGAGTAGTTCATAAAAGCCAATTAGATCTTTGAAACTAAATTTGTTGAAATTATATTATTTGACCTCACCATTGCTTCTCAACAAAATTATCCTATGAAGGGGCTGGAGTGGTGGCTCAGCGGTTACGGCGCTTGCGGAGCACGCGCAAGGACCTAGCTTCAAACCCCAGCACCACGTACACAAATAAGTGGCAGAGAAACAAAAACCAGGTGAAAAATTAAATAAAATTGATTCTCTCTTTCTTTTTCTCTCACTGTCCCTCTCTCTAAAAAAAAAAAAAATTACCATGAAGAGACATCAATTTGAATTTAATAAATTTTGGAGAATACACCAAGAAAGTCCCCTAGTATGGTTTGAATATATCTCCTGAATTTCGAAACTTAATCCCCACTTAAAGATTATTGAGTGGTGGGATCTTTAAGGGTCTTCCCTTAAGGAATGAATGGATTAATACTATTATTTTGAAAGTTGGTTAGGTACTTCCAGGATGTAAAAAGGATGAGCTTTGCCCCTTCTCTTGCTCTGTCTCTGAATCATGTGCACACATGCCGTGTTGGCCCTTTGCCTTTTGCTTTCTGTTGTGGAATGACATCAGCAAAAAGGCCCTCACAAGATGCGGGCCCTTGACACTGGACTTTAGAGGCTCTAGAACTGTCAAGAAATAAAGCTGAGGAATTCTGTTACAGCAGCACAACACAGTCTAAGACATCTCCTAAGTATGAAATCTGCTCTTAAACATGCGTAGACTATGCACCACAGCATTTGTTTGACATAGCATTTTGGTTCAATCATCCTGTAAATGATCATTTGTTTATTGTGTGTTTTACAATTACACTCAATCCTGAGTGTAATTGTAGCTTGTATAATTTCTGTTGTCTTGGGTTGTAGAAGGATAGTAAATTTCAGTTTTAGCTAATAACCTTGCTTCACATGGTCAGAGGGACTGAGCATTTGGGAATGCCACCTCATTAAAGCATTAAAAATACTGTGGGCTCAATAATTTCATTTACTGGGTCAATAACCCATGATATCTAGAGGAAGATTTAACATAGTTTAAAAATAATTATTCAAACAAGAAAGGGATTTCAAACTGTAATTACCATAGCAACAAAGGAATGAGATGACAAAGCAAGTATAAATATTATATTTAAATCTTAATGTCTGATTCTTATAACTCAATGGAATTAAGCTATTCCAAATGTAAAAATCGCAAAACCTAAACCTAAAATAAACTTCAATAAGCATCTAGTCTGGGAATAAAGATTAATTGTTTTGCTTAAAAAATCTTTTTCAATTAAATATCCAGGCTGATAGTCCATTGCACCTTGTTCTTAAGTAAGGTGCCCACTTTTCATAGAGCTCTATGGAGTGTTTGCACATCTTTTTTCTATTTTTTTATTTTTGGACCAGTGAGTGAACCTGGGGGTGCTTTATCACTCAGCACATTCCCAGCCTGTGTTTTTATGCTTTATTTTGGGACAGAGACTCCCTAAGTTGCTTAGGTCCTTGCTGAGTCTGGCTTTGAACTTGCAATCCTCCCGTCTCAGCCTCCCAAGACTTTGTGTGCACTGCTGTGCCTGGCTGCACACTTCTTTTACAACTTGTCCCTCTAAAGATATGCATTTTTGTTGCCATTATGTACGTTAGACTTCTTTTCATCCTTCTTTCTTCTTTCCTCTTTCTTTCATTTGCCGAGGTTCTATTAGTGATTTTGTGTGCCCGTGTCACAGCTAATCGCCACTTTTAGATTCTATTAAATATAATGGTTTTTTCTGACTTGTTCTATTTGAGGAAGACTGTCACATCATCTGTAAATGACGATGACTTTTCCTCCCCTGTTTCATGTTAATACCTCCTCTCTTCCCACCATTGGATTTCTGTTATTGCATTAAGTATAACTTCTAGAACAATGATGAATAATTATGGTATCAGTGGGCATTCATGTCTTATTTCCAGACCTAATAAGAATATGTCTAGCTCTGAATTTCCAGTTTATGGTCCAAACCATTATCCCACAAATTGGTAATTGGTTTCTTATGAAGCGAGGAGAATGGTTTCCAAATGATTTTCTGAAACTGAATTAGTCAAAATGAGAATGATTTCTTCAGTGAATGAGCTTTCATCATTTTTAGAATTTAATATGTCTTATCAATCTTGAAAAGGAGAAAATATCCAACTTTTCCCAATATATTTATCCAAAGAACATCATTTAAAAAAAAAAACCCTACTAACATCTTAGAAAATGATGCACTGGGTACTGCTCTCGCTGGGCACAGTTAATACGATGTTGGTTTTGATTTCAGAATGATATTCTTCAATGTGTTAAGAAAATGCTCTGCTCTTAGCTAATAAGAGCATTATATAAATAGAACCTTCTACTCTGTGCTCTTTTGTAGCTGGCTTCTGCTCAACATGATGTTTTCAAGTTTTATCCATGTTGCTCATTTGTTTTCAATGCAGCATAGTATTTCCTTGCAAAAGCTCTTTGATAAAAACTTGTATTATTTGCAATTTGTATTATCAATAATGCTGCTCTGAATATTCTTGTACTTGAATTCTGGTACATAAAACAATGATTTTGTTAGGATAAATAGCAGGTGGTAGAATTCCTAGGTCATGGTGTGTGTGTGTGTGTGTGCGCGCGCGTGTGTGTTGTCTGTGTGTGTTGCACATAAATATAACTCCACAGTGTGGATATATATATATATATATATATATATATATATATTTCTGAAGTGTGAATGCTAGGTTAACCCTTCCACCTGCCACTGCACTAGACTTCTGGTCTCTGTATGTTCACTTTAACCTTTGGTGTCCCTAGATATTGTATTTTCAGGGACCTGTAGATGTCTCAGTTTGCGTTGTTTTAATTTGCGTGCCTGATGACCAATGATAAATACTTTTCCTCACGCTAATTTTCCATTTGAATTTCCTCCTTAGGCAATGACTGAAGCTCTTGTCCACTTTTCTACTGTTTTGGCCTTCTTTCACTGCTTCTAGGGATTTGTCATACATTTTGTATATTAACCTTTTTTAAAATTGTCTGCTCCCTCCTCCAGTATACTTTTTAATTCTTTTAATGCTTTGTGAATGATAGCTATTCTTTTTTTATTGATAAATTTATTTTTTGAATAACCATACAAGTTTTTAAGAAAATAATATAAAATGTATATAGATTCTGAAGATTAGATTTACCCCCAAGAGTGCCCTCTCAATTACCCACCCTTATCCCTCCCTTCCCCCTCCCACAATATCTTTAAAAATGTATTATGTTGTATAACATTACACCTCATCTGGATTTAACACATGATAATAGACCTCCTTTCTCAAGGGCCAGAGTCTGGTTCCAGCCTCCACAGATGAGTGAAGACATTTGACCCTTGGTTCTCTAGGTTATGCAGATTTCACTCAGCATAATTTCTTCCATAGCCATCCATTTTTTCTTAAATTTAAGAATGTTCCATTTATCAATTTTTTACTTTACTGTCAGTGCTTTTGTATTTTGTTTAAGGAAAAAAAATTTTCCCTAATCTGAGTTTACAAAAATCATTTATATTTTCTCCTTAAAGCGTTACTGTATTGTCTTTCAGATATAGGTTTCCAGTTGCCTGGATTGTGTATAAGTGAAGTTGATTTAACCGTTCCATGAGATTATCCCAATCTTCCAGCCGCACTGTTTGAACAGATTGACCTGTTTTTCCCTTCGTTCTTTTGCTTGCATCTTTGTCACAAATTATCTGGGCTCATTATTTTGTCACTCTGGGTTTGTGTGTCTGTCCTTGTGCCTGTACTATGTTATTCCTCTTGGTTAAGTCTATTTTAGCTCTTTGCACTTCCATAAAAATGTTAGAATCACTTTACAGAGTTTCCCAGGAGAAATTTTGTGGTACTTGGGCATTTAGATTGAGATTACCTGGAATCTGTAGGTCAGTTTGAGAGTTTATATGCTTACACTATTGAGTTTTCTATTTTAGGTACATATTATATCTCTTCATCTATGTTGATCTATTTTAATGTTTCTCAATGTAGTTGGCTATTTTCTCCACCAAAATCTTATATATCTTTATATTGAATTTATTCCTAGGTATTTTCATTTCTGATGCAATTATAAGTGCTATCTTTCAATTTTCATTTGTTAGTATGTTGAAATACAAATGCTTTGTTTTGCAATTTCAATGTAGAAATCCGGTTAACTCTAATAAAATTATACCGAATTATATGTTGATTTCTTTTGTATCATCATAGTATTTGTGGATAATTATTTATTTGTTTCTTCCTTTTCAATCCTTACATCTGCCTCCTCCTGCCCCTAACTCCAGGGCCTCAACACAATATTGTATAGTGTAAGTTGTTATTTTATTCCCAATTTCAAAGAAATATTTCAAGATTTTAATTTTTAAGTATTAGATATAATGTTTGCTATAGAATTTTTGTTGTGGTGAAACATTTTATCAGATTAATACAGTTTCTTCTTACTATCCCTTAACTAAGAGTTTTTAATCTTTAGTCAACATTCTTTGTCAGTTCTTTCACTTCATTTATTGAGGTAAGCATATGATTTTTTCTGAGATGGTCATGTGATAGTGTTGACATTGCAAATAATACTGATTTATTTTTTTCTCCTCAGATTTATTTTTAAAATATCCTGATGAATTTCAGGTATCATTTTTATTTGAAAGAATAATCATGGGATAAACTACAAATCTTCAGATTTAGGTATTTGGCAGACATTTTCTCAAAATAAGTGAGCATAACACTTCAAGAAAATAATAGGCAGCATATTTTACCAATAACCAAAATAGAAGTTAAAAAATAGCACTTTGGAAAACTTGCATTTGCTTCATCAGCTTTCCATTTTCTGAAAACTTGGAGTCTTCTTTAATGAGATCGACGATAGTGTCAAAGAACATGCTTAAAACTGCTGTACACTGAATGTTTTGTCTCCCTTACCCCTGCCAAATTTCACTTTAAAATCCTTACTCCTGTGTTGATGGTCTTGAGAGATGAGTATTTTGGAAGGTGATTAGGTCATGTTGGCAGAGTCTTTGTGATTGGGACTAATGCCTGTGCAAAAAAGCCTCAGACTACAAACAAACTCCACCAAGTGCATCCTGAGAGAGGACGGTTCCTCGCCAGACACCAAATCCAATGCTTCAATTTTGGACTCCCTGCTACCAGAACTTCAACATATAAATTTATGTTCTTTTTAAGTCAAACAGCTTATTGTATTTAGTTATAACAGCCCAAAAACACTAAGACTGAAAAAAATATATATATATAATAAAGTTTCAACCATTAGAATTCTGGCATATCTCATTGGACTCATATTTTAAAAATGAACAACATATAATGTTACAAAATAATGGAAAAGTAAAAGATTCATTCAAAAAGCATAAAGCAGAACAATGGACATTAATGTAACAATAGAAAATTTTACTGTTATAATTACAGATTCTACTCTGTAAATAAACTTCAAGAAACTATCATTTGTCAAAATTTTGCATACATTTAAGAAGAATATCCACAGTTATCTCCCTGTTCCTACTATATATTTATGTCAAATTAGATTTTTTTAATCTACTTTAACTAAAATAACATGTCACAATGGGTTGAAGGCAAAAGGAGAGAATCCAATTGTTTTAAATTAATCAAGGAAAAGAAATTTGCAAAAGATATACTACAAATAATACATGTAAGGCTTTTTTAGCATTTTTAAAAATATAGATACTTTTATGAAACATTATTTATGATAAACATGAAACGAGCAAAGTATTGTTATTTTAAAATAATGAATAGATATTCTAAATTTTTCTTATTTACAATTTCAAATTGTTAAATTTCAACATATAATTAGGACACATCCACAAAAGGTCTTTAGAACCCTCAATAATTTTTAAGAATATATATGACGCTCCAGACCCAGGCCAGAAGATGCCCAACACCCCCAAGGGAGATTCCACTGCCTGGAGCTGCCCTGCCCACCCCCTGCACAGGTTTGGGACTCCGTACCATGGTGACAGGTGCCTAGAACATTCTGAGGTGCCCTCACCCAGAGCCACCCAGTCATAGTGCATACGTGCCAGATCCAGATATATTGGGCCCATCCCTACAACCAAGGACCTTGGGTCCCACTGTGGCATGCAGCCAGGCTAGTTCTGGCTTGCTCCATGCCTCTAAGACCCAAGGATACAGTGACTCACCCCTGCCTCTGTATTTCAATAATCCAGTGGGCTACCCTGCGATGCCAAGGTAGATATCCAAGCCTTGGAGCTATATCTAAAAGATGTAGCAAAGTAAATCTTTGCTTTCTGGAAGAAGGTGTCCATCCAAGGGGTGATGTGTGAACCTACCCTTTGACCTGCAAGGAATAAGCACCTGGAGACCTGCCTTGTGTCACCATAGGGAACCTCAATGCAAAGATCCAGAAGAAGCTCTTCAAAAATGAGGAATCAAACTAGAAAAGGTTCACCTCAAACCTTAAACTCTTCAAACAAGGAGCCCACACACAGGGAGCAATATGAAAACCTAGAAAAATTATCAGCAATATGATCACTAAAAGGAACAGTGAACTAAAGGAAGGTTTAATGAAGTAGCTAAGTGAGAAAACTCAATAAATGAAAAACTATTATCAAAGAAGTACACATACTGAAAAAGGAATTAACTGAACCAAAACATTCAGTCAATCACTTCAGAGGAACATTGGAATAATTTAAAAATAGACTAACTTCTATAGAAAACAGAAACTCAGCTGTTGATGAAAGCACTTCCAACAATAAGGATAGGCTGAGTAAGCTTGAGTGCATAGATGACAAAAAAGAAACAAACTCACAAAGCATGAACAAAATTTTCAAAACATGGGTTGAAAACAGAAAAAAACAATCTGAGAGTAATTGGAATACAAGAAGAAATTGAAATGCAAATGAATGGCATAAAGAACATTTTCAATGAGATAGCGAAGAAAACTTTCCCCAAATTAAAACATAATCAGATATGCTCAGCTAAGAAGTGTATAGGACACCAAATAGGCCTAATCAAAAGAGAAATTCACCAAAACACATCATATTCAAAATGTATAACAAGGGAAATAAGGAAGAATATTAAAAACTGCAAGAGAGAAATGCCAAATCACATTCAGAGGCAAACTAATGAGGACCACATCTGAATTTTCAGCTCAGACTCTAGAAGAAAGAAGATCCTGGAAAGAGACCTTTCAATGTCAGAATGACCACAACCTGTAGCTGAGAATATTGTACCCAGGAAAACTCAGTTTCATATTCAATGGAGAAATAGGAACATTCCCTGATAACTTCAAACTTGCAGCACTCATGTTCGGAAAATCAGCATTACAAACAACTCTCAAAGATACACTCCAGATAGAAGAATAAGAAAACATTCCTCAAAACCCACAGAGGAAATTCAATAAGAGAACACACTACCAAAAATACCAAGAAAGCAGAAAACTCACTAATAAAACATGATGACTATGAACCACAAGCACATAACTATACTAACACTGAATGTGAATTGTTTCAATGCATCAGTCAAAAGACACAGATTAGCAGATTGGCTCAAAAAGCAAAATTTGACAATATGCTACTTACAGGAGATCCACCTAACAGCTAATGGCATACAAAGATTGAGGGTGAAAGGATGAAAAAATCTACCAGGTGTATGTCCCAAGAAAGCAAGCTGGTGTTGCTATACTTACATCTGACAAAGTAGATTTCAAATATAAACTAATCAAAAGAGATAAAGAAGCCCACTACAGTCTGGTAAAGGATATAATAAAATAGGAAGATATAACCATTGTAAATATATAGTTTCTAAACATTAATGCTCCCAAATATGTGGAAAAATTACTCTGTAACATAAAACCACTTGTGGACCTGAACATAATAATACTGGGAGACTTAATACTCCTCTCTCACCAATAGACAGATCATTAAAGCAAAAAAACAAACAAAAACAACAACAAAAAAAACGCACAAAAAGACTTCCAGTGTAAACAACTCCATAAATCAAATGGACTTAACAGACATATATAGGATATTCCATCCCAAATTGGCTGAATATACCTTCTTCTCTGCAGTTCATGGATCCTTCTCCAAAATAAAACACATTGTAATTCACAGAAGAAATCTCAGCAAATATAAAAATGTTGATATTTTTCCATGTATCACATCAGACAATGATGACACAATCCTATCAGTTAACAGCAAAAATTATAACAGAAAATACACATACATGGAGATTAACTAATACCCTTTTAAATTAAGAATGGATCCAAGAAGAAATGAGAGCAGAAATTCTTGGAAGTGAATGAGAATGAAGACACAAGATATGGAAAATTTGGGACAGCATTAAAGAATTTCTAAAGGAAAATTTATAGCATTGAGTGCCTATGTTAAAAATCAGGAGAGATCTCAAATAAATAAGCATATGTTGTACCTCAAATCCCTACAAAAGGAAGAACAATCTAAGCCCAAAGCCAGTAGAAGACAGGAAATAATCAAGATCAAAGCTGAAATCAATGAAATCAAGAAGAAAAAAAGAATAAAAAGAATCAATGAAACAAAGAGCTGGTTCTTCAAAAAAGTAAGTAAAATTGATAGACCCCTAGCTAATCTCACTATAAGAAGGAGAGAGTTAAAGCAAATCAGCAATATCACCAATGAAAAGGGAGCGATCACCACTGACCCCACTTGAATCCAATGGATTATTAGAACATATTTTGAAAAACTGTACTCCTCTAAATTAGATAATCTGGTAGACAGGAACAAATGTGTAGGCACATACAACATCCCCAGATTGACACAGGACAATATTGAAATCCTAAATATCCTAATAACAGGCAATAAAATCCATATGGCCTTCCAAAGAAGAAAAGCCCAGGACCCACTGAGTTTTACCACATCTACAAGGAAAAGCTAACACCTCTCCTCATGAAGCTATTTCAAGTAACTGAAAAGAAGGGAACTCTCCCAGACACTTTTTATGAACCCTGATACTAAAACCCAACAAAGACAAACAAAAAAGAAAACTACAGACCAATATTATTAATGAATATACACACAAAAATCCTTAATAAAGTTCTAGCAAACTGTATTCAAAAACACATTAAGAAGATTATTCATCATGATCAAGTGGGCTTCATTCCAGGAATGCAAGGCTGGTTCTACATATGCAAATCAATAAATGCTATTCATCATTTAAACAGAATTAAAGACTAAAACCATATGATCATCTCAATTAACATAGAAAAGGCCTTTAATAAAATCCAGCAGCCATTTATTATCAAAACTCTGGAGAAGATAAGGATCAAAGGAACATATCTTAACTAAACAGAAGTGTATTTTTTTGTGTGTAAATCATTAGAATGACTTTAATTTTTTCTCAATCCTTTCTATTACACTTTTTTATTAAGAAATTTATTTGTTGAATAATCAAACATTCTTCCAATGAAACAAAACAATATATATATATATATATATTCTGAAAATTAGATTTACCCCTGAGCCCCCCCAATTACCCACCCTTATCTGTCCCCCCCCTCCTTCCCAATGCATCTCTACAAATGTCTTAGGTTATATGTCACTACACCTTTTCAGGGTTTAATACATGAGAGTTGATCACCTTTCTCAATGGCCAGGGTCTAGCTTCAGCCTCCACAGATGAGTGAAGACATTTGACCCTTGGTTCTCTGGGTTATGCTGACTTCACTCAGCATGATTTCTTCCATAGCCATCCATTTACCTTCAATATCATTGTTTCTAATTGCTGAGTAGAACTTCATGGTATATATGTACCCCAGTTTTTGGATCCATTCATCCAGTGAAGGGCATTTGGGTTGTTTCCATAATTTAGCTATTGTAAATTAAGCTTCTATGAAAATTGCTTTTGCTGTGTTGCTGTAATGTGCTGATTCTAAATCCCCTGGAAAAATACCCAAGAGAGGAATAGCTAGATCATATGGTGGGTTCATCCCTAATTTTTTGAGGATTCTCCACACTGCATTCCAGAGGGACTGTACCAGTCTGCAGCTCCACCAACAGTGTGTTAGTGTGCCTATCTCTCCACAACCCTCCATCATCTATTATTGTTTATTTTCTTCATTTTTGCCCATCTGACTGGCATAAGGTGAACTCTTTATGTAGTTTTCATTTGCATTTCTCTGATTGCTAGTGATTTAGAGCACTTTCTCTTGTATTCATTGGCATGATCAATATCCTCTGTTGAGAAGTTTATTTAGCTCTTTGGCCCATTTATTGATTGGATTGTTTGTGTTTTTGAAGTTGAGATTTTTGAGGAGTTCGTAGATTCTGGATATGAGACCCCAGTCAGAAGAATCACAACCCATGATTCTCTCCCGTTCTGTAGGAAACTTCTTTATTATTTTGATTATTTCCTTGGCAGTGCAAAAGTTTTTTTAGCTTTATGGCATCCCATTCACTGATTTTTTACTTTACTTCCTTCACTTTAGGAGACATATTGAGAAAGTCTTTGCCTACTCACAAATGCTAAAGTGTTGGATCTAATTTGTTCCATCAGTTGCAAGGTAACTGGTTTAAATCCTAGCTCCTTGATCCATTTTGATTTGATTCTTGTGCAAGGTGAAAGATAAGAGACCCATTTCTACTTTCTGCAAGTGGCTGTCCAGTTTATCCAGCACCATTTGTTAAATATGCTATCTCTCCTCCATGTAATATTTTGTCCCCTTTTGTCAAAAAACAGATGCTTAAAGATTTGTGCATTTGTTTCAGGGTCTTCTATTCTATTTCATTGGTCTTCTTTCCTAACTTGATGCCAGTACCATGTTGTCTTTGTTACTACAGCTCTCTATGTAGTTTTAGATCTGGTATAACAAAACCACCTGTTTCATCTTTCTTGCTTAGTAATGTTTTGGCAATTGTGGGTTTCTTATTGTTCCAAATGAATTTGAGAATTGCTTTTTGTATATCTGTAAAGAATGACATTGGTATCTTAATGGGGATTGCATTGAATCTATATAGAGCTTTAGGCAGAATGGCCATTTTTGTTATATTAATTCTGTCTAACCAAGAGCACAGAACATCTTTACATCTTCTTAGATCATCTTGGATTTCATTCTTCAATGTCTGATAATTTTCATTATAGAGGTCTTTGATTTCCTTGTAAGGTTGATTCCCAATTACTTTATTCTTTTCAAGGACATTGTGAATGGGACTAATTTCCTCATTTCTTCATCTGCCCTGCTATTGTTAATGTATAGGAAAGATATTGATGTATGGGTGCTGATCTTGTATCCTGCCACTTTACTAACTCTGTTTATAAGTTCAAACAGTTTACTGGTGGAGTTTTTTTTTTTTTTTATCTTCCAGATACAGGATCGTATCATCAGCAAAAAGGGAGAGTTTGACTTCCTCTCTTCCTATTATTATCCCTTTGATTTCTTTCTCTTGCCTTATTGCTCCAGCTAGGGTCTCAAGAACAATATTGAATAAAAGTGGTGAGAGTGGACAGCCTTGTCTTGTTCCTGAGTTTAAGGGAAATGATTTCAGCTTTTCTCTATTTAGTATTATACTAGCTGAGGGTTTAGCATATATAGCCTTTACATAGTTCAGAAAACTTTCTTTGATCCCTATCTTCTCTAGAGTTTTGAACATAAAAGGGTGCTGAATTTTATCAAAGGCCTTTTCTGCATCGATTGAGATGATCATATGGTTTTTGTCCTTGATTCTGCTTAAATGGTGAATTATGTTAATTGCTTTACGTATGTTGAACCAGCCCTGCATTCCTGGGATGAAGCCCACTTGATAATGATCGATGATCTTCTTGATAAGTTTTTGAATAGAGTTTGCTACAACTTTATTAAGGTTTTTGTGTCCAGGTTCATCAGGGATATTGGTCTGTAGTTTTCTTTTTTTTTTTTTTTTTTTTTTTTTTTTTTTTTTTTTTTTTTTTTTTTTTTTTTTTTTTTTTTTTTTTTTTTTTTTTTTTTTTTTTTTTTTTTTTTTTTTTTTTTTTTTTTGATGTGTCCTTGTTGGGTTTTGGCATCAGAGTTATGGTTGCTTCATAAAAAGTGTTTAGGAGAGTTCCCTCCTTTTCAATTTCTTGAAATAACTTAATAAGGAGAAGTGTTAGTTTCTCCTCAAAAGTGTGGTAAAACTCAGCAGGGAAGCCATCAGGTCCTGGGCTTTTCTTCTTTGGTAGACTTTTAATTGCTTTGTGGATTTCAGTGCCTGTTATTGGGTTGTTTAGGAATTCAGTATCCTGTGTCAATTTAGGGATGTTGTATGTGTCTAGGAATTTATCCATTTCTTTCATACTATCTAATTTGGATGACTATAGATTCTCTAAATATGATCTTATACTTTGTTGGGTTTCCGTGGGGTCAGCGGTGATCACTCACTTTTCATTGGAGATTTTAATGACTTGCATCATTTCTCTCCTTCTTTCAGTGAGGTTGGCTAGGGATCTATCCATCTTGTTTACTTTTTAAGAGTACTAGCTCTTTGTTTCATCAATATTTTTTTGTTTTTTTCCTCAATTTCATTGAGTTCAGCTCTGGTCTTAATTATTTCCTGTCTTTTACTGGCTTTGGGGTTAGTTTGTTCTTCCTTTTAGAGGGCTTTGAGATGGTGCATAAGCTTATTTACTTGGGATTTCTTGTCATTTTTAACGTGAGCACTCAGTGCTATAAATTTTCCCCTTAGGAATGCTTTCATGCTATCCAAGAGCTTTCAATATGTTGTGTTTTCATTTTCATTCTCTTCCAAGAATTTTTTGATTTCTTCTCTCATGTCTTCTTGGATCCATTCTTCATTTAATAGAGTATTATTCAATCTCCATGAATATGTGTGTTTTCTGTTATGATTTTTACTATTAACTGCTAGGATTGTGTCATCATGGGCTGATGTGATACATGGAAAAATATCAACATTGTTGTATTTACTGAGATTTCCTTTGTTGACTACAGTGTGTTCTATTTTGGAGAAGGATCTATGAACTGCGGAGAAGGTATATATTCAGTCAATTTGGGGTGGAATATTCTATTTATGTCTGTTAAGTCCATTTGATTTATGGAGTTATTTAGGCTAGTGATTCCTTTATTGATTTTTTGTTTTGATGATCCATCTAATAGTGACAGAGGATTGTTGAAGTCTCCCAGTATTATTGTGTTGAGGTCCATGAGTGGTTTTATGTCATGAAGTAATTTATCCACATAGTTAGGAACACTGGTGTTTGGAGAGTAAACATTAACTATGGTTATTTCTTCCTGTTGTAGGGTTCCTTTCAGTACCAAGTAGTGGCCTTCTTTATCGCTTCTGATTGATTTGTGTTTGAAATCTACTTTGTAGGATATAAGTATTGTGATGCTGGCTTGCTTTCTTGGGTCGTATGTATGGTAAATTTTTTTCCATCCTTTCCCCCTTAATCTGTGGATGTCATTGCCTGTTAGGTGAGTTTCTTGTAAGCAGCATAGCTTTGGATTTTGTTTTTTGATCCAGTCTGCAAGTGTGTATCTTTTGATTGGTGCATTTAAACCATTCACATTCAGTGTTAAAATAGAAGTGTGTAATGGGATCTTAGTCATTGTGTCTTATTTAGCTAGATCTGTGGTTGTCTTGGTTGGTTATTGATGGGTGATACTTTTACTGAATTTCCTCTGTTTGTGGGTTTTGGATATTGATCACTTGTTCTTCTGTCTGGAGTGTTTCATTGAGAATTCTTTGTAAGGCTGTTTTTCTGTTTATGAACGCTGCCAGTTTTGTCTTTTTGTGAAAAGTTCTTATTTCTCCATCAAATTTGAAGCTGGGTTTTGCCAGGTATAGAATTCTTGGCTGCATGTTGTGGTCATTCAGACATTGAAATATTTCTTTCTAAGACCTTCTTGCCTCCATAGTCTGGGTTGAAAAGTCACAGACAATTCTTATTGGTTTACCTCTGAATATGATTTGACGTTTCTCCCTTGCTGCTTTTAATATTGTTTCCTTGGTATCCCTGTTGTACATTTTGAATATGTTGTGTCTTGGTGAGTTTCTCATTTGATTAGGCCTATTGGGTGTCCTGTAAGCTTCCTGGATGAGCATGTTTGATTATATTTTTATAGGAGAAAATTTTTCTTTCACAGTGTCCATGAGGATGTTCCTCATGATTCATGCATGTTTCAATTTCTTCTTGAATCCCAATCACTCTTAAATTCCATCTTCTCATTTCATCCCAGACATTTTTAAAATTCTGATCATGTTCTCTTAGTTGTTTTTCTTGTTTTGTCATTGGTGTGCTCAAGCTTAGTCAGCCTGTCCTTGTTGTTAGAAGTTTTTTCGTCAATAGTGGAGATTCTATTTTCTACAGAAGTTAGTCTATTATTAAATTCTTCCATGGTCCCTCTCATGTCATTGACTGCAGATTTTAGCTCTGTTACTTCCTTTCTGAGTATATCGATTTCTTTAATGATAGAGTTTCTCAACTCTTGAATTTTCTCATTTTCTTCATTATCTCTTCTTGTAGTTCATTGTTCCTTTTCTTTATCAGATCACTGATAATTTGTTCTAAATTTTCCTCCCAGTCCCTGGCCATAGCCACCTTGCTAGGGGAGTTGTGGGTTTGAAGTAAACTTCTTTTATTTTGATTCCTCATCTTTGAAGAGCTTCTTCTCACTTATTTGATTGGAGTTCCCTTTGTGGAAGCAAGACAAGACTTGGGTTCTTCTTCCTTATACACCAAGGGTTGGGTCGGATATTGCCTCTTTGATGACTTCTTCCTTCCAAAAGACTTTTTCTGCCTGGAGCCTTGTTTTGTGGCAGATTTTGGGTTAAGGTTCTAGGACTCAGGCTTGGTACTTGGTGGGGTTACTGGGCCATCTGCTGTGTTGTTGAGGCTAATCAGTTGAGATTTGTCAATGGATGCTAGGGTCCCAGATGTGTGAGGTGGGGCAAGATGGACCAGCCTACTTGCTGTGCTGGGGTCTGGGATCCTTTGTGGTGGAATGGGCCAAGATTATCAGGACCTGGCTGGTGTGCATGACAACTCTGTGGAATCTTGGTGTGGGGGGGCCTTGGAGGTGTCCAGCTCACCTCCTGTGGTGGGACTGGAGTCCTGGGGCACACACCGGTGAAGGGGGGTCTGCTCAGGCTTCTTTTGACTCCATAAGTCAATGCAAGTTCTTGCCCTGAAATCTCTATCTGGTTGTTTTTCTTAAGGACTATGCTGTTGGACTGGGAGTTTTGTCCAGTCCCTTACTTGGGTTGGGGTATTGTCAGGAAAGTTGAGTTCACAAGTCTAACTCCTTTCCTGTGAACTGTTAGTGTCCCTTAAAGTTTCCAACACCTCAAGCGCTAATAGAAGATTATCAATATGAAAGACCAAAGTTTACAATAAATTGTATTAAATTGGTTATTTAGAACAGACTATAGTAGACTTTTGAATTCAATTTATGAAACTAATGGTAGTGTTAATCAATACTTTTGGTGACACTAGTATTTAACTATTACCTATGTCAGGCTTCAGAACATACAATTGGTATTCAGATTGACATTCATGGCAGTAATAGTTATGTAGCCTTAATGGTGAGGGGTCAAAGGGTACATACTAATTGAGAGCCAGAGAGAGAAGGGAATATAAGTGAAATTTAGAGAGGAGATTATATTGACCAATTATGGATGGTGAGACAGTGGAGGAGGTAAAGAATTTGATGGAGAAAGAAAAAGAACACAATAGAAAGAAAAAAAGAAAAGAATAAATAAAAATAAAATAAATTTAAAAAATAAAAAGAAAAGAAAAAAGGATCCTGGGGGAAGCTAAGATAGCTATGGCAAAATATAGCAAAGGTAAAAGAGATATTAATAAGGTTTGGGTGATCACGTAAGGGTAGTAGCTCACACAGGTAAATTATGCATGTCAAGCACAATATATTTCAAATACTAAATACACTGACCTTCATCCCTCTTCTCAGGAGGCAGGACAAGGATAGACAAGAGGGAAGAAAAAAGAGACAATGGAGAAAAAAGAAGAAAATGAAAAAGAAACATACAAACAAACAAAAAAAGGGGGGAGAAAAAACCTCAGAAAACAAAAGAGCAGGGAAACAAAAACATCTAGTATTTTTATGTCTATGAACCAATAAACTTTTCCAGTGATCACACCAATACATATCGAGAACAGAGAGAAAAGAAGAAAGAAAAAAATAAAGAAGGAAAAGTATATATATACACAAAATAAGATAAAAAATTAAAAATTCTTCATAAAAACTTGTAACTACACTTAGTAAGAGTGACTCTGAGCCTTTTGGGAGGAGATATTCACTGTCCATCTGGGTTTCGATAGCAGGGTCTCTCAGTTTGTAGTTATGTGATCTCACAAAGAGGACTGGGATGTCCTCTGACTCCTGGGATTTCTAGCAGGAGATTTCAGTGAAGAGATCTGATTCTGGAATTCCCTGAGTGCTGGTCTTTGCCAGCTACCCAGGGGATCTGAAAGTCAGAACTCTTAAGGCTTTATGAGCTGTATGAGCAGTGGGCATGAGATGTTTTCTATGCTCCTTCTGCTGGTGGTTGTAGATACTGTCTCCTGTGATTTTGAGCTAGGACAGAGGACTCAGAGTGTTTAACTTGTCATGTGATCCTTCTGGCTGGGGTGGAGGTGGACAGGGCTGAGCAATGCTCCCCTTCATCCCACAAACCCAAATCCTCCTAAGTAAAGTGGAGGCTGGACCTGTCCAAAGCCTGCTCTTCCCAGTTCAGCCTGTGGTCTGTGACTGTCTCCTGATGCAGCTTTCAGAACCTGCTCTGGAGTCCCAGAGACAGCTGGTCCCAGTGGGGAGAGTGGCTGCCTCCTGGGGCTTTAATGGTGGTACCTGCTCGACTCTCCTGTGCCAGGCAGCCTGCTCTGCTAGGCTCCTCTACGGGCAGCTTCCAGACACTGTTCTCGCCACCAGACGCACTGTATGTGCTGGATGGGTGTCGGCAATTGCGCTATCTTTATAAAGCACAGCTTCTCCCTAGTGATCTGTTCACCCACTTGTTTGACTCCTCCCCCACTCCCAGGCCAAATATATACAAAAATAGCAGAGTTGCTGTGTCCCTACTGGGACGGAAAAAATCCCTCATTTTCTAAACTTGTTTCTCCCAAGTCTCTGCTCCTCAAAACAACTGTGCAAATTAGCACTGGGATTTCATGATGTTAGTCCCCCAAACGCACCTCAAAATACCGGAGATGAATTGGGGATTTCCCATCCTGTCATGGAGCCACAGAGGAAGCCGCCTCCCTTCAGCTCTCCATCTTCCTCAGTAGAAGCATATTTGACAAACCCACAGCTAGTGTAATACTAAATGGAGAAAAGTTGAAAGCATTTCAACTAAACTCGGGAACAAGACAAGATTGCCCACTCTCATCACTTTTATTCAATATAGTCCTCGAGACCCTAGCCAAAGCAATCAGACAAGAGAAGAGAAGGAAATCAAAGGGATAAGAATAGGAAGAGAAGAAGTCAAAGTATCCCTTTTGGCTGATGACCTTATCCTATTTCTGGACAACCCAAAAAACTCCACCAGAAAACTGCTTGAGCTTAAAGAAAGATTTAGCAAAGTGGTGTGCTACAAGATCAACACCCATAGATCAATAGCTTTGCTGTATGCTAAAAATAATAGGGCAGAATAACAAATCTGGAAACCAGTCCCATTCACAATATCCTGAAAAAGAAATAACTTGGGAGTTAATTTAACAAGGAAAGTAAGTATAAGACCTCTACTATGAAAATTATCAAATATTGAAGAAAAAAATCGAAGATGACCTGAAAAGATGGAAAGACATTCCATGATCTTGGTTAGGCAGAACTGATATAATAAAATAGCCATTCTGCCAAAAGTGCAATACAGATTCAATTCAGTCCCCATCAAGATACCAATATCATTCTTTACAGATATAGAAAAAAGCAATTCTCAAATTCATTTGGAATAACAAGAACCCAGAATAGCCAAAACATTATTAAGCAAGAAAGATGAAAGAGTTGGTTTTTCCAATACCAGATCTAAAATTATATTATAAAACTGTAATAACAAGAACAGCATGGTACTGGTCTTAAAATAGGAATGAAGATCAAAAGCAATAGAATAGAAGACTGAGATAAAAACACAAATCTTGAAATATCTGACATTTGCCAAAGGGAGTCAAAATATAACATGGAGGGAGAGACAGCCTATTCAACATATGGTGCTGGACAAATTGATTAACCACTTGCAGAAAGTTGAAATTAGACCCTTTTCTGTCACCTTGCACAAAAATGAAATCAAAATGGATCAAGGAAAAGGAATTAAACAAGCTGCTATACAACTGCTAGAAGAAAAATTAGGACCAACACTCTAGCATATGGAGGTATGCAATGACTTTCTTGAAAAGATTCCCAAATTGAAATAATTAAATAATCAGTGAGTGAGATGCCAATGTACTAAAAATCTTTTGCTCAGGAATTGGTCTAAATGTCAAGACAGAACCTTCAGAATGGGAGATAATCATGACCTGTGATTCCTCTGACAGGGGACTAATATCTGTCCAAAATTTACAAAGTACTCAAAAAATTTAACATCAAAAGCACAAACAATACAATCAATAAATGGGTTAGAGAGCTAAAAAGAAACTTCTCAAAAGAGGAAATCAAGCAAGCCAATGAATACATGAGAATATGTACTAAATCTCTAACAATCAGAAAAATGCAAATCAAAACTATATTAAGATTTTACCTTGTTCCAATCAGATTGGCAAAGATGAAGAATATAAACAATACTGGAGAGGTTGTGGGGAGATAGGAACATTAGCACACTGTTGGTGGAACTGCAGACTAATATAGCTATTCTGAAAAGCAGTGTGGAGACTCCTTAAAAAAATTAGGGTCGGATTCAAGTACAATGCATCAGGCATTGTACTTAAAAATTATATGTAGGAAATCTTTGAGGCCTATGATGACAGTATCTTCCTCCATAGCAGATTTTATTTTTTGCTTGTGAGAGTAGTCAAATATCAATAGTAGTCCAGAACTATATAATATAATTTCCAAAACCGGCTTTCAGAGACAAGAAACCTGGAATAAGAGGGCAGAGTTTGTAAGATTGGTTTATTTACAGTTCTTAATTTCTGAACACATCTTAGAATTCTAGGAATCCTAGTTAAATGTGGATGTATATTTACCCTTCTTGGGCTCTAGATTCTGTTTTCGTCTTCTCAGGTTGCCAGAAGCAGGGCTCAGAAACTTCTAGAGCCACAAATGCCCCTGGGGCAAAACCAGCTCTTAATGAATTCCAGTCTTCTCTATCTTGCTAAGAATTTGTTTTAAAAGAGATGATCCCCCCCAATTCTAATTATCTTCCATGGAATGAATGAATATATATAATTTCCCCACTAACACATTCATACTTCCATCCTTTTTTATATACATTTTGCCACCATTTCCTTCTACTTTCAGTTTTGAATTCATGTTTCCTAGCATCCATGACTACATCAGCTTCAAACTCTGAGTACCCGAATTGCCTGATTGCCAGCCCTGGGTCAAGCTGGCTAGCTTCTTTGTTTATTCCTGCTTCTGTGCTTCTGACCATTATTGGAGAGAATGCATAAGATCACAGGAGGGTCATCACACATCTGTAAGTTTTAAATTCCAACTGAGACATTGTCAATAATCCGTTTTATTCTTAACACCCTTGCTCAAAATATTCTGTTTCTCAAAAGCTTGTCCTTCTGAAGCCTGGAAACCTTGTTTCTAAGTACCACCTTTCAATATTTAACCTTCACTTGCTTGTTTCTACTTTCATTTCTAGTTGTTTTTTCCTGTCTTATCAAAAGAAGCAACTCTGCTTTTTTAAAGGCCACCCATCCAAGACTGTGCTTTTAAATTATCGAGTATTATCTTCCACGTGTTCTTATCCCACTAGTGAATGCTTCAATCGCTGCATCTCTATCAACCCATTTTAACTCAAATAACCAACCCACAAATATATCTGCCTTCTAGAAACAAAACAAGATGAATACACGATACAGATGTAATGAATGGATCAGTTTTGGTCAACGATGTCCAGTTTGCCACTAGCTTTACATGCTAACAGGAATGGCATAGGGCAGTTAAGAGAATTTGTACAGTAATGCAAGTTCCTTATTTCCAAAGTAAATTCTAGCCAGAGCATAAAATAAAACTCTAGTGACATATAACTAACAATAACCTTAAGGGAAATAAGATTCTCAGGCTCAGTGCTACATGTTAACTTTCAGGATTTTCTCTTTTTGTTCAAAATGTCTGACTGATACCAGTGATTTCACATGTAACACTTGCTCACCAATTTTGTTGTATTTAAGGTATAATTAGAAGATTTCCTACCCAGAATCTTTCTCACATAGGGCTCCAGGGATATACATTTACCATTTTTTCCATCCCTTTGATAAAACAGTATGGTCTCATCTTATCATTGCTAATTCTCTAGGACAGTGTTCCTGAAACTCAAATGCTCATAGGAATTTTGTGATATTGTGTTTTAAAACAAAACACTAATGGGCAGGTGCCAACCAGAATATGTGTCTATGCCATTTTGCCTGAGATGGATTCCAGCCATTATCATTTATAAAGGATCTCCCGGTCATTATACTGTGTAGCCAGTTGAGAACCATGTCCCTAGCTGACTGACATGTTATGATGCTAATAACATAGCAATGCATCAATTTTCTTACCTTATATAACATATTTGGATTGTATTAGCAGCAGGTTCTGAGTTTTCTCCCTGAAAGGAGAGGAAAATAATACGGAGAGGCAAGCTGGCAAAAACAAAACAAAACAAAACAAAAACTAGCCAACTTTTTTTTAAAGAAAGGACAGTGAGAGAGAGAGAGAGAGACAGAGACAGAGAGAATCAATTTTTATTGAGTTTTTCACATGGCTTTCATTGCTCTGACACTTAGTTGTGTACCTGGGTGCTGGGGTTTGAACCTGGGTACTTGAGCATGCTAGGCAAGTGCGGTAACCACGGAGCCACCGCTCCAGCCCCATAGCCAACTTTTAACATGTCCTGATTGTGATAGTAGAATTTGAGTTATTTCCATTTTTCAAGGCCGTAGGAGAAAACCCCTTCTGGTTTGAGAAGCCTTGTGTTTGCCTCCCAGGATGGAAAAAGCAAGCGATTTGCCTTTGGCATACCTCCATGATTATACAGATCCATTCCCTTGAGGAACTTCCAAATAAAAGGAACATATCATCTGTGGCAACTGAGAAACACAGTTTTATGTTGCCTGTTGTAGAATTATTTCTTTGGCATTAACATTTTTATGCACCCCCACGTTAAGTTTTATGCTTTGATATAATGTCATCAGGTAGAAATCAAGGTAAATGCCATATCCCAAATTCACAGCGTCAGAGCCAAACAGTGGGTTATCAAATCTGTATTTTTATGTGCTGTTACTCATAGTATGTGATTTATACACACTGTTTTTGAAAGCTGGAAGATGCTGGTTTGTGGAGGGGCAAAGACATATACATTTGCAGGTTGGCTTGGATGAGCTGTGTTGATTTCTGCCTAGAACAGTCTTCACAATTCTTTGCTCACAGTTAGAGGTCTGCTGAATGTGACTCGGTGTAGATGAAAACAGCTTGCTTAATCATTCCTGAAACACGGGAAAAATTAAAATACATTTTTTCATTTTTAAGCAATAAAAACAATGCCAGATTGTTAATGCCTCTTTTGTACCTCTCACTTGAAAGACCTCAAAAGAACATCAAGGAGAATAAAGGCAAAATCTATTCCCCAATGGCATCGTTATACATGTTGAAGTCTCTAAAAGTAAAACTCTAAAGACATCCAGGAAGAGTGGAGGGATAAATGACAGCAAACTGAAGAGTGTCTCTGGAGCTTCTTTGTTCAACTGCTTTGTTCAAATTCATTCAAATTGGATGATGAAAAGCAAAGATCTCATGTGTTTCCACATTAAAGTAGTAAATTAGTGAGTGGTGAGTCGCTAATTGTCCTATAAGGCATTAAGGTACCATGAGTGCCGCATCTCCTGTTTTTTTTTTTCTTTTTTTCCTTTTTGTTTTTGTCAAATTGCATTCTTAAGGTTGAAACGAAAGCAACCATTAGAACAGTGTAAAACAGTGTTTTTAAAATTTAGGTTGGTTCGATTCAAGCATGATTCTTGTTTTAAATATTCAATGAAGCTCCTGTTTTTATTTGAGATGAGCAAATTTCATTTTAAATTTCAAGACAGCAAATGGAGATTCATTTTCAGTACGGGACTAAAATAGGGGAAAGATTAGAGCTATCTAGAGTTGTGTTCCATCCCTGGCTATTTCTGCTTGCTATGAGGGTATAGAATTAGCAGGTTTGGTTAAATTTTGCTTAGATTTTTGGTGACCTTTTCTAATCTTGACTGTTTCATAAGTTAATGTCTTGACCTTCATTTTCCATAGAGCCACCTTAATGATAAATGCAGAGATTTAATAATTAGAACTAGTTGACAGGTGACCTTTTACATGTGGCCATTCCTTTTTGCTAGGAAAACCACACCATTTTGTAAATTTATTTCACTGATTTTAATTGTCTATTCTATTGTCTATAAGCTTATTCAGAGAGGAAAAAAAGTAAAGGTTAAATATTTCATTCTACTTACTGATTAAAATGTAAAGTGCTTGGCAGTTGTCCCAATATATCATTCAAAAGGATAGGGAAGATTGTAAGGTTCATATCCCAAGAAGAGATGGGGCAGTTTTTCCAGGTTCATTGCTGAGGAGCAGGATGAAGAGTAAGCTGTCCCCTCAGCTGGGTGGAGATGACAGGGTGTGTCTTTGCACCCACCATGTGTATGCAAATTCAGAACAGAGAAAGAGAAGAGTTACTTAATTATATGTGTACCAAATTAAAGAAAGTGGCTCAGTGAGAGGTGAAACTTGCCAATCAGGGTCTAGGTGAATGACCTGTTATTTTGGTCCACTGCTTATGTTTTTCTTTTTTTTTTTTAAATCAGGCAAGGATAAGTTGGTAATATGACAGATTGATTTCTGGGGTCTGCATAATATTGTTTAAACACAAGGACATAAAGATGACCCATTATAATATTTGAAGTGTTTGCATATATGCATATTAAAAACATAGAAACTTAGACTATGAATGTAGCTCAAAGGTAGAGCACTTACCTAGCCTATGTGAGTTTGTGGTTCATTCCCCAGATTTTAAAAATATATGCATGTATATATATAATTTAAATTAATAAATAAATAATACTTATTACAAAAAAAGATAAGAGTATCTCTATATCTACACCTTTCCTCTTACCCATGGTATCAGAGAACATAAGACTTTCATAGGGAATCAATTCCCTAGTGTATGCACTCTTCAGCATTTTTAAAAGCAGAATTTATTTTTGCACCAAAGTCTCATGCTTTTATTAAAATAAAAATAAAAATATGTTTGGTATAAAATGACCTGTAATGTGAGTAGGTGATCCCAAGGCCCAGGTTCTTCCTAAGTACAGAAGAGAAAGCAATTAGCTCGTGAGTTGGAAGAAAGCTTGAGTCTCCAGGTACCATGAATTCCCAAGGACTCAAAACAGTCAGCGTGGGTGTCTAACAAGAACACATCTCAAGGAGATTTTCGAGCTTGGAGAGGTGTTCCCTTTAGCTGTGGGGACCAGCCTTGAAAACATCATCTGCCAAGGTCTGTTTTCCCCCACAGACATTGATGATAATCATTTATTGCTTGAGAAAGAAAAACAACTCACTGCTGTTGTGAAAGAAACAGTTTGAAAAGCAAATTGAGTAAGCAGATGTGAAGGACCATTTTAAAACTAATAAAATTGGTCATGATTAGTTTATGTCAGACTGAAATTTCAGCCATATTAGAAACTGAAAATATTGAGAAGAAATACTCACATAATTTCTTATACTGTGCCAGTACTATTGCCAGAAAAGAGAGGTTGCTTTGCTTATATGCAAAGCCTAGCCTTCCAGTGGAGCTGTCCATCAGCAGGACTTGTCCTGTTTTGGTGAAAATCTTGGCTAGCAGAATGTTTAAAAGCATTGATTTATAATTTATTATAAGTAATGTTAATATGATACTGGGTAATATTTGAGGTGTTTGCATATATGTATATTAAGAATATAGCAAATTGGGCTATGGATATAGCTCAGTAGTAAAACATGCATTTAATATGTTCAAGGGCCTTGTTCAATGCCCAGTTTTGAAAAATATTATTGCAAATTAATAATACCTATTTCTTTACCATCACTTCTTATTGCTGCTGTGAATTTATTCCATAATTGATAACACATGCTATCATGTATTTCATATGGAAGATCTAGTATCCACTGAACATCATGTTTACCTTAATTTATTTAACTCTATAATGGGAAATAAAAACAACCAACTTAAAAAATCTATTTTGAAAGTTAAGTGGGATAATATAATAAAATGATAAGCAGGATGACTAACCTATAAGAGGCATTCAATCACATGTACATCAGTAAATATGATATGCAATGTTTTATGTCCCTCTTATACCATTTCTTCCTTTCTCTCTCACCTTTCTCTGATTCCCCAGCCAGCAATCAAGAAGTTCCCTTTTATTTTAATGAGCAAATGTGTCTGGATTCATTTTGTAGGGAAATGCCTTATTTTTCAAGGTAATCTCTTTGGCATCTGAAACAGAATAGGTGTTGACCTTGGTGATTACATCTCGCATCTGTGCACTGAGATTAAGGTTAACCTTGATTAGAATTTTAAAATTATTTTATCCTTCATAGTGACTTGTGCACATTAGGAACCAAATAAAAATTATTTCATTATTCAAGATATATCAACAAATTGTTAGGTCTCTCCAAGCTGAGTGTTTATAACCAAATATGTTGGCATAGAGTTAGTATACTTTCACAAAGGGAGAAAATATCTAAAATAAATATAGTGCTGTCACCATTTAAAAATCAGTATTCTAGGTTTCAAAGGTAAGTGTTGATGTTTGTTGGCTTTATTTACCCGGGATATAGCTGCTCATGCAGGATTTTCTGAGTATTCATGGTGCCCTCGGTTTATAGACTCAGTCCAAGCCCAAGAAAAGTGTCTTGAATGATGTTTTGAGTGTACAGGAGACAAAAAAGGACACTTTTTTAAAACTGAAAATAAACAAAAATAGCAACAATTCAATTGAAAAGGAGAATTTGAATTAAGGTAGAGCTTGATAAATTAGAACCAGATAAATCTTAAAGGTCTGGGGAAGTCCAGGCCTTCACTTTGGAGAAAGAGCAGGGAGAGAGAAAAAGAAGGGAGTGAGAGAGAAGGACTTAGGCAGAACTGAGTTAGTGGAGACATGTGGAATAAATTTTCGAGTGAGGCCCCCAAATCAAATAATAATATAAATCAGTTCAAGAAATAGCAGTGCATTTCAACAAAGAAAGTTGAGATCAAACGATGTAATGGTAAAGCTAATAAAAGAAACACAGAACTGGATAAGGCAGCTCTTGGGTCAAATTTGTGCCTAAATATTTCTTTCTTTTTATCATGGTTACTATAGTTTGAAGGAGCTTTCAACATATAAATGTGTCCCTAGGGCCCTCACCAACTTTTTGTGTGGCCTGAAGCTTCAGATTACGATTAGAAATGTTTCCTTCAGGGATCTGCACTCCTGCCACTCTTTAAAAATGGTTCTTGCAACCATGTGGTAAAGAGGGCAGTCTTTGTATTCAACCACATCTCTTGGTACCTCATGCAGGAAGCCAGAAGCCTAGGAAGGACTGTGACCAAGTACACACATGTGAAATTCTCTTAAGACTCTAGCCATGGTGACAGTGTGCCCCAGTGAATAGTCAAAAGAAGGGGGCAACCTAAAGATCATCATCTACCCCCAAAGCCATTGCATTGATAGTGCTCTTCCCAATTACATATGTATCACATAAACAAGAAGCTGTTCCCAGTATTTACCCTCAAGTTCTTAGTCAGCTGCTGACCTGATAATCTGCACAGCTGGGGTATCCCAATATGTGGTCATGAAACAGATTGTGATGTCTTAATTGATCACTTTCATAGGTTACAACTGTCAAGTGAGACCAGTGTGCTGATTCTTATTAGTTAAATTGAGCCTCGTTACAGCAGACCCGGATAATTCACTGTAATGACTGGGAAATCCAACGCAAACTGCTGCATTCCATACAACACATCCAGTGCTTTTTCATTCTTTCTCCTTTTTGAGTTTATAATTTTGTGGAGACTATACCACAAACATGTTTTTATTTCCCAATGAAGTGTCTTGTTGGAATAGTAAATGGAACGTGACCTCCCTGCACTAAATGCATCTTGATGATATGTTGGAGGGTGCCACACACAGTTTAAATTAGACATTGATTTGCATAACTCTGAGCTGTGGGGCTCTCAGCTATGTGTAATGGGTGCCAGGCCCTGTCACAAATTGCCTATCAGGAAGAATATCATGTTCTTCCTTGTTGCCCCCTCCCCTCAAAACAAATGTGGGCTCCTAATTGGATGAACAAAACTCATGTATCTGACTGATCCTAAAAGGCATGTTCTTGTGCCTCCGCTTGGCCACTAGTGAAGTCTTCTCTATGGCACCAACCTATAAAACCCCATTTCCATATGTCCTAATCTACTATTCTAACCTGGTGCCTGGACTGCTGGCTGCTTGCCTGAGTTCACCATCCTTACTGCAGCAGAGGCAACAGACAGCCCCTTTCATAGTAGGTTTTTTTTTTTTTTAAAGAAAGAGGGGACAGTGAGAGAGAGAGAGACAGAGAGAACCTAAATCACTAGTAATCAGAGAAATGCAAATGAAAACCACATTAAGTTATCACCTTACGCCAGTCAGAATGGCAAAGATGAAGAAAATAATAATAGATGCTGGAGGGGCTGTGGAGAGATAGGCACACTAACACACTGTTGGTGGAGCTGCGGACTGGTACAGCCCCTTTGGAAAGCAGTGTGGAGAATCCTCAAAAAACTAGGGATGAGTCCACCATATGACCCTGCTATTCCACTCCTGGGTATCTTTCCAGGGGATTTAGAATCAGCACATTATAGTGACACGGCGATATCTATGTTCATAGCAGCTCAATTTACTATTGCTAGATTATGGAAAGAACCCGGATGCCCCTCACTAGATGAATGGATCCAAAAACTGTGGTACATATATACCATGGAATTTTACACGGCAATTAGAAA